>VZTB01002302.1:151968-361965 GCA_013397245.1 Thryothorus ludovicianus
CACCTCTCCGCGCCCAGACATGTGCGCGCACGGCCCCGGCCGGCGCCGAGCCGCAGGTGCCAAGCGCGCCCGCGGGCAGGGACATCCGTGACACCCTCGGCGCGCACACACCGCACACGCCCGGGCGCTGCTGAAGTTGCCAACCGGGCGTCCGGGTGCCGGTGTTTAATCACGCGCGGCTGCGACGTTAGGGAAATAAAACACCGTCACGGCTGTAGGGTCTGGAGCGGGCACAGGGCCGGAGAGGTGACGAGGGGAAGAAAAGAGCACTGCGGGGAAAGCAGGGAGAAGAGAGATAGAGAAGATCTTGCCCAGCCTCGGCAGGCAGCGGCCAAGGTCTTCTCGGGCTGCGGCACCATCCCACCATCCCCGCGACGGAGCCGGAGGAAAATGCACCATCACGCTGGCACGGAGGGCTGCTCTGCCCCCCACACCTAAGGCACGCTGGCGGAGCGCAGCCCCGGAGCAGCATCCCGCCGCCTCTAGCCGGCGATGTGCCACGGGGCTGCGGGAGCCGCCTCCCCCGCTGCGCTCTGCGCCGCGGATCCTCCTCCCTCCTCCTATCTGGGGCTTCAGTTTTAGCAGGCGGTTGCCAGGACGGTCGGGAGGAGTCCCTTCGCTCCCCCGGCGGCGGGGGCACAGCAGCAGTGTCCCCCTCACCCTCCCTCCGCGGCCAGTGCTGGGAGCCGCAGGGCTCGGGGCGGCCCAACTTCGCCCCCTCCTCCGCGCATCTCCGGGTCCGCCGCCGCTCGGCGCCCGGGCGTAGCGAACCGATCGACACCCGCCAGGTAAATCGGAACCCCGGGCCCCGACCGGCGCTTAACGTGCGGCCGTGCTGCCGGCGGGATGGGGCGGCCGCCGGCTTGAGCGACAAGGACGCCTTAGACTGGAGAATAATAGAGAAGGATCGGATCGATTTCTGCAGATGGCAGCAGGGAAGCGCTTTCTAAACACGGGCGCTGGACCCCGCGGCCGCCCGTGCCGCTGGGAGCCGGGCCGGGCAGGACCGCGGCTCGGTGCGGATGCCGNCCGTGGGGGCAGCTCGGCATCCCCCCGAGGGCTCCGGCACCGCACGGGCGAGCCACGAGAGTGGGCGCTGCAGGCGGGAGCAGGGTACGGTTCCCTCCGGGCCTGGAGACCCCCGAACGTGTGCGAGGAGACCTGTTGCCGAGAGTATGACCTCCTTTTCGACCCCTAAGCTGAGAGTCCCCACAAATCCTTACACCAGTACCGCTGCTTGTTATCCCTTCATATAAGAGCATGGCATGCGGGAGCCAAGGAATACTTCGCGCTCACTTGATTCCCGTCTAGCTTCTCCCTCAGCTCTAAACCAGGCTTTCTTCTGGCTCCTTTCTCCCCTGTACATCTATGTCTGCTCCCTGCTCTGCCCACCTGCTGCTATCTGTATTGACCTCTTCTGCCCACCTGTACTCCAGAAGCCTTTGCTACAATTAAAGGGTATCAATTTGCACATTCCAATATGTTCTAAAGGTCTGATGAAGATCCACACAGATCTGTGCCCACGGATTCCTATTTACTAATCAAAATCTAAGCAGAAAGAAAATACTAATTTTTACTGCCTGCTAGTGGTTGCATTGAATCTTATCCTTCATCTTCTGTGGGCTTACAGAGCATCTGCCAGCTGAGCACCTGGCGCCAGATCAATTTTTTTCCTTCCTTTTATCTCTTTACTTCACTTTTTCGTGCCATTCAGTTATTTCATATACTACCACGTTCCTTTAATTTTCCTGTCTCCTCTTCTTTTTTAACATTTTTTTTCTTTTTATTCCCCCTCGTATTCATTATTCCTCGTTAAAACTCAGTTCTCTGCTTGACATGCCACTGAAGTGCTTAAAAATCAAAAATATCCTGGCTGGCCACAGGTACCACAGTCACACAGCCTTACCAGAGAAATGTCCTCCTCTCCCTTCCTATCTTTTTGCTCCCCCTTTTCTTCTTTTGACTTCCCTGGTTACTCTGTATGGTGTCACTTCTCTCCACTCCCCTGGTTGCAATTAGCAAAAACTTGCAGTTTCTATCTCCTTCTTCTTTTCCTGCACTCTCCTCCCTTCTTCCACCCCAACCTGCCTTCATTTCCACATAGCTACAGGTCCCACAGGCACTGCTGGTCTCATCTTTAGGCCAGTTTAACCAGACCACATGGGGAATGAAGCTGCTAGGTCCGTGTTTCCCGGACAAGCAGCCAGACCCTCTCTGACGTGTCTCTCCTGTCACAATAACTCACGCTCCAGATGATCCCACAAGTGTACCTGGCGTTCACAGAGTACCATTAAATCCAGCAGCAGAGCCCGGCTCTGGCCTGTGCTGTCCCCAGAGTGCCGTATAACACCGCAGCCACCGAGCTTCGGGCTCATGGTGCTGACTAACAATTACCCTGCTTTATTTGCAGCCACTCACACAACAGGCACTGCCTGGGGAAATGAAGCAGCCCCTCTGTTTGTATACTGGTTCTCAGACTTTGGGATGTGGAAGTTCCACCAGAGGTCCTGTAATTGCCACAACACGATGCCTGATCTGTAAACCTGAAAGGGTCTGAAGGGCAATCTCCTTATGGCACAGTAGGGCAGTTTTTGCTCTGACTAGCACTGGTATCTTCCTTAAAAAGATCTTCCTTGTTGATATGAAAACTCTACTTATAAAAACATTTTGTTAAGATAAAAAAATTACATCTGTCTGTTCCAAGAGGGATGGCTAGACCCACAAGCCCCTTTTCTCAATTATGCTCTCTAGCAATTTCTTCTGAATTATGGAGACTGAGATACAATCATTTTTTCATGTAGTTCCTTGCTCCAAAGCATTCTACCCTCTTAATGCGACAGTGCACACACAATCTCTCTGCAACACATTATTCCCAGCTATACTTCAACACTTAGGCTAGTTGACATCTACAGTCTTGTACTCCCTGATGTGCCCATCCCATCTCACCACTGCACAAAAACTACTACTTGTAAACCACACAGGCAGCGCTAGGCTGGTGTGAGGTACAAATTGCACCCAGCATCTCCTCACTGAAACACTGAGGTCATGCTGCTGAGCCAGCGGTGGGGTTCCTTGTGGCTACGTGTTTGACTCTAATGCCAAATGAGCAGAAAAAATAACCACAACCTTCTTGGAAGAGCCCTTCTTGTACGTGATGAGGGCAGGCTACATCTCAAGCATTAAACCCACATCTTGCAGAGCTTTTCTGAGGCCTGCACAGTTTTGAGATGCTTTTGCTATGAGAAACAGGCTGAGGAGTGTATTCAAGGGCGGCTGATACCCATGCAGATTTAACCAATACACGTGGCCATGCCACGTGTACCCGTGCTCAGAGATCAGCTCCCAGCTGACAAGCAGCTGTTTGAGGTGTTTCAGGTCCTCAGATGTCTCAAAGTGAGGGCAGGGTGGGTCCTGGAGGGGCACTGCATTCCTTCAGCTGGGACTGGGCAGCAGGAGCTGGCAGAGGGGGCCTGGGGCCAGACTGCACCTGATCACAGTCCCACGTAGGCACGTCTGTGAGTAATGCCTTCTGTTGCTGTGCTTGGCCAGCAGATGCTGTACTGGCGAGGAATTACGCAACCCCAGTTATTCACACTTGTATTATATCTTGGCTGTGCTGCTCTTGGGAGGCTGCAGATTCTAGAAAGTTTCCCAGAACCTGGGAGAAGCCAAATGGTACAGATGAGTGTACCAAAACCTCCTCAGCAGCACAAGCTCTGGGTACACAACACCCATTCTCTTTCTTTTCTGTCTATTTACAAAGCTATGACTATGACTACTAACTTCATGGATCCTTATCCTTTAAACACTTTATGTCGTGTGTCTGATGTCTCTAAAGACCCTAGGAAGGTAAACTTGGTCAAGAATATCAGTGAAAAAAAGGTTTTTACAGTTCAGTTAATATTCATGAACAGTGTTTTCTTTGAGCCAGCACTAGAAGTATGGGCTAATGTTCTACAGCTGCTAAGAACAAATCCCACCAAACATACCAGGGACACTTGAGTTAACCTCTTCCCTGTTGCCACCACATCACAGCCTGTTTATGAAACACTCATTTATAGAATTGAAAAAACCCCAATCAAACCCCACTCACACAATTATTGAGAGACTGAGAACTACATGTGCGTGAGCTACTGCAACCTACCACCACTAGTTGTAGCTCCTAAGAAAAAAAAGCAAAAAAATCTATTTAATCTACAAGACACTTGCCCAAACATGGTGGTCCCAGCCAATCCTAAAGAGACTGGAGTGTGGGGGTCATGGATGTTCAATGGTTATTCTTCATGACAAAACATGGGGCTGATTCAAAAGACCCCACCAGAAAAGGCTTGGGAGCCCAGTTGCCAGTTAAAAAGGATGTTTAGAAGGAAAGGATGTTACTTACTCAGCAGAAGACCGGTAAAGGACACACAACTTATATGCACTTGCTGTGTATCAAGCCAGAATTTCTCCCCTTACCATGGAAGAACAATGTTTATTTCAAGTCTGTGTATTTTCAGGCCTGGTTTGACCAAAAGTTGGCATACTTAGCCAAGACACGTGTTTCTGTCAGAAGTTTGTGAATCTCAAGCAGATTTTATGATCATCTATTTTTCATGTGTGCAGGAAAAGCACACATGGCTTCACTTGAATGCACAGGCAGTAGGGAGCTCTTTGCCTACATGCAGTTTTACAGATTTTATACAGCTTTCAGCTAAATCACATATCTCCATGCAAAGTATGCCACTCTTGGATATCACATGGATTTTTAATGCTCTGAGGGATCCTTTGGGTCTATAAACAAGAAGTAGATTACATTCATCTACATCATGACAGACTTTTTTTCTTCCCCCCTTGCTTGTGAGACAAAATATGGCTCTTGTTCTTCCCTGGAACTAGTATGGAATCCAAGCACAAGTCATGTACAATTATGAGAAAACCATGCCATATTTTTCATTGTAATTAACTGCTTCAGAGCAAGACTTCTTATGTATAAAGATGAAGAAAGGTCTCAGCTTTGCCTGAAAGACAACTTGCCTTTCAGCAATGTCTCACACTTTGAGTTTTGACTGAAACATTCCACTGCTTTGGTGACCTGTTGTGCCAAAAAAGCTGTCTTGTGTTACGCTTTGCTTTCAACTGAATTTGCCGGCGCATGCCAAGGGACAGAGCAAAGTATTGCAATTTATACTGGAACACTATTTTGTGCTGCTCCACACATGAAATTGATGTCAGGAAAAAGTGCACAAAGGGCATGGAAAACGTAAATAAATACCGTGATCCTTTTACCTTCAGTTTTAAATAGATGGATTGAAATGCATGGATCCTAAAGATTTATGAATCCGTTTATAGTCCATTCTGGAGTTTTAACATTTCATGCAGCTTGTAGGAGGGAGTGTATTATTTATAAAAAGTCATGGTTATTCAGAAGTGTTTATTTCTGAAGAGCAACAAAATATCTTCAAGGGAGAGGAAGAAATTCACAACTCTGGTTTACTACCAGGGTTAGCTAACTTAAAAGTCTTTTCTCATGACTGATTTACAAAGACCTTTGCTCTTATGAGCATGTGTGGAACACTGGACTTTTTGCTATCACCAGTAGAAATCACCTCCATTGCTCAGGACAGACAGCACTGCAATGGATTCAAAGAGGTGGTGGTGGTGGGAACCTTTACTGAAGAACAGATACTTGAGCTTTATTTTTGCAGCCCTTTTCCCAGCACAGTATTGAGTGGAAATTCAGAACTAGGGCCTGCTAGGAGAAAACCCACAGCAGCTATTCACAGATATAATTTCTGTGTGACATCCATTTCTTGGCCATGTGAACAATCTCCTTTGGCTGATGAAATGTTAACATCCATTTCTTGTTTTCATTTTCTATCTTTGGGCTCCTTTTCCCAGAGTTGTTTTTAGGACAAAGGGCCTGAAAGGATTAAAATGTAAAAGTATGCAGCCTTAGCATACCTTTAGTCTTTCTAGCTACTTTACCTCATTGGAATTGCAGTGATTGCTTTTCTTCCTAGCATGTAATAAATCAGTTTCAATGAAAAACAACTCAGACATAAACCAGCATTTTCTAATGGTGTTTCTCAAACAACTTTTAGCTCCAGCCTCTGTGAAAGTGGAGCTTGCAGGAGTTGCATTCAGCTCACCTCAACCGACCATACAGTGTCCTTCTACCTGGATACAATTCCTGCATGCCACCAAGGGAAGTTCATAGTTTAGCTGAACAAATCCCAAGCAGTCTGACCTCTCCCTCCCGTCTCTGCTTGGCCATGCTGTCAACAGAAACCCCTGAACTGTGTCTGTCTGTAGAGCAGAGAGCCCAGCCACAGACAGATGCAACAGTGCTCATCACAGGAGCCATTTCTGGCTTGTCTCCAGCAGAGCCTTGAGGACAGGTGGATGGTGCTGCTCAGGGATGAGAGAGAGTCTCTCTGTGGTTAATAGCTCCTGATAGATTTTATTTCCATGAATTTCCCACGAACCACATGAACATATGGCAGCCAGGAGGACCTGTGGTCATGAGCTTCACGAACTGTGTGAGAAGACAACTTTCCTAAACTCAGCACCTGCTAACATCATTTGATACTCCTACTTCATGCATTATGAAACAATGAACAATCATTTTGTATTCAGCACCTTGTGCCAGCCCTTATCTGTAAGCCCTGCTCTATGTCTCCTGATATATTGCTAAATCATTCTAACAGATGCCTTCCTTTTGAGCAGGGATGGGGATCTGCCACCCGTGCCCCTACTCATGAGAGGCATCAATGGGCAATATCTGAGCATTGCAGCACTGCCAGCAGGAGTGTCCCTTCCACAGTCCAGAGAGTGCCCCTGGTATCCCAAGCACGTGGCATGGGTACAGCGTGTGAACCCAAAGACACTGCTACCTGTTAAACACAAGGGTTTGGGAAACTAAAGGACACCTACACACCCCAGGCAAATATTGGGATAAGTTCAACTGTTCTGTCACGGTGTTGTGCCAAAGTGGTGAGCAGTGGTGGTGAGGTCCTGTGTGCTGCTCAGTGAGAGCCTGTGGACAGCCTTCAGCTCAGGTCAGGCAGTGAAGGGTAATGGGAGCATTCCCAGCTGTCCTCAGGAATGGAGATCAATGAAAATTAAGTATAACAGAAAAACCGCTAAGGCTCTTGAAGGATTTGCATGAGAATGATTTACACCTGGATGAGAAGTCAAAATCCTTAGAAATTTTAACATACACAGACACCTCATACCTACACACATGCACGAAACATAATGCTTTAGATATTATGAAATCAGATTCCACATCTGAGAAGGGAGGGGCCTAGAAGAGCTACAGTTCTGTAAAGCATCATTTGGCACTTTCTGTCTCAGGATGTGAAAGGGATGTTTTGGAAACACTGACACTGAACACAACAGGCTGCCAATAGCAAGCACAGAGATGGTGCTCTAAGGAAAGTGAATATTGCTTCCCATTTAATGTGTAGCAGCAATAGAGATTCTTAGCAAGCCTCACTAATCTCCTACCTGATTTGTAAGCTATCACACATGTATTTAACTTCACCTTAAATGAAACAAAACAACAATACAGTGAAGTATTGTTGAAACCTGAAAACAGTTCACTCCACGTAATTAAATTTTAATTCAAAATGTCATTGCTTGTGTATGATAGAAACATTTTTTATGATCAGTCAGACAATTTCTACATAATAGTTACCTTTATTTGAAGGCATATTGACTCAAAAGAGTAGAAAATGCAAATGAAGATTCCTCACTAGCTAAAACATTGATGTCAAATTATATATATAAATGGTAACATAAAAGAAAAAAAGAAAGATTTGTCAAGTACATCAAGTAAAGCTCTGGAACAATACAGAACTCCTTGCTACCTTAACTAGAAAGTTTAATAGTGGAATTAAAGGCAGAGTGCAGTCCTAAATACCACTCCCACCTACTCTGAAAATGGTGGCAGAATAATTTTTCATAGGTCTGTGATGCACAAACAGAAAGCATCCTAGGTATTTGCTGCCCCACACATGAAAAGTGGATCTAATATTGGGAGACCCAAACTGCAGGTGAGCAAGATACCTCTGCACTTGTGATATTCACAAAGCTGCTCATCCCTGCCCACAACCTCTCAGCTGTTTTCCTCTGCTGCTGACCCGTGTCTTTGCTGAGCCCGCTCTGCCCCAGACCCTGTGCTGTGAGGTTTCCAGGCACAGCTCTGCTGTGCTGCTGGGAGAGGTGGGACCCTCTGGCATAAGCTGCCTTGTTTCAGTGTCCACCCTCCTCCTGCTGCAGCCCTGCTAGAGGATCTCAGTCCCAGGTGGGCGAGGGTATGAGGATAGGACTGGCAAAGGCTTTGGCTTCCTATGGAAATGGACATTCTGCCCAGAATACAGCTTCACCATTTGTTTGTTCTTCCTAAAACTTGCCACAACTTTGGTGCAAGGCAATCACCATTAAACTCTGTGCAGGAGAAATACACAGCAATTGTGAGAAGTTCTCTGCAGTCCCCTGCCCTGCATCAGCCACTGCCTCTCTGCAGGCAGGGCATGGAGGGGTCCGGTGCAAGAGGGACTCTGAGAGATCCCCTGCAGATGATTTATGAGCCCGCTCTCAAACGGCTCTGATTTCCATCATGGAAACAAGGAAGATGTAAAAGCTGCTCTGTGCCAGCTCTGTAAAGTGAGCAGGGTGTGTGGATGTGCAATGTGTTGGTTACAGACACGGTGCCAGTAGATGGCTCTCAAGATATGAGGCCCATGGCTGAGCCACCCTCCTGGCTAGGGAGCAATGCTGCTGCTGCATGCCGGGAGCAGAGCAGCCACTCACACTGTACCTTGGGACAGGACAGGGGTGGCATGGAACTGTGGCTTCCTCTCCCCAGACATGCTTAAAAATAGCAAAGTTCTTAGCTTTGTTATTTTTGATAGTTCAAGGAAAAAATGCACTCCTCACTAAAGCATGCTTGAAATCACCCTTTAATTCTCCAAGTGACATTTAAGGGCTGTTTAAGTAGGCTGGGAAAAGCTGATATAATGCTTCTGCAGTACCCCTGTTAGTGAGCAAGAAGAGGTACTGCCAGTCTCAGCGGGCTTATGTAGTTAATAAGTCAGAATTTCTTAACTAAACAGTTGAGCTATGTCTATTTAGAGTTGATTTTCTCAAGCATACATGAACTAACACCCCTAAGGGGAGGGGATCCAGGAGGGATGCTCACAGTTAGAAATTCTACAGAGGATTGAAATGAATTATTAGAGCTGTGTAACTACAGTAGACAACATTTAATTGGGAGAAAGAGAAGAGAAGAGAAGAGAAGAGAAGAGAAGAGAAGAGAAGAGAAGAGAAGAGAAGAGAAGAGAAGAGAAGAGAAGAGAAGAGAAGAGAAGAGAAGAGAAGAGAAGAGGAGCGCTCATTCTCAGTCTGCAGAGTGATTTATACCCCAAGTCTAAATTTTGTGAATTGAGTAAATATAAAGACAACAAAAGCAACTAAATTCTTACAGCAATTCAGTCTCTCTTAAAATAAGGAAAAGGGTTTGTACACCACAACTTCATTCAGACAACTAGCACACACTATACAAATTCTACTGGAAATGTTATTAAATTTTTAGTAAGATTTGGTTTTATTGTTACTTTAAATGCATTTTTTCCACAAAGCATGTCCTGAAGCCTTTGTCACGCAATTGTGATATATTTTCCTGGTCAGTAACCCCAGCCTATATATATTATACTGCTCTGTTTCTTGATTTCATGTCAAAGACAGCCAGATTGATTGCTGACTAAATAATTAGCAAAGGGAACACCACCTCTGTATGTTTCTGTAGTCAATAGGTTAGCAAGAAAATAAAACTAATTTTCATTATCTCTTTCCCTATAGATACCCGACAATTTCCAGGTACAAAGTAGGAAGAAAATGTAGTTGCTAAAATCTCACACACTCATTATTAGACTAATGATACCTTTTTCTCTCAATTTTGCCCCATAAAGGCATCTATGGAAGTGAAAGTGTAGAGCTGCTGCTTCCCATTATAACAGGAAGAAGAAAGGCAGGCTTAGAGTATTTCATCCCCATCAAGCAATAATGTGAGTATGTAGAATATTAGAATAATATGTAATAAGGTAGAATAAGATAACATAATATGGCATTATTAGGCACAGTGTGCCCAAACCATTTCGAGCCACAGGAAAAATAAAAGGTGAGGGCAGGGGGCTTGGACTGGCACCAGTGAAGGTGAGGAGTCCTGAGTGAGCTGCCTTCCTTCTGTGCCAGAAGAACAACACTTCCTAATTTCCAGCTCTGCTCCCAAGTTTGTGTGTGTTCATGTCTTCCTTTTTGCTTCCTCCTACTCCAATCCAACCACAGGCTACAGAGGGAATTTAAGGAAGGAGCTGGGTAAGTTTTGTCAGATAAGTTACATCTGCCACCTGCTTTTCATGAAGAGTATCCAGTATTTCAGACAATTTTAAAAAATATTCTGAAATACTAGATGAACTTTCACTGAGAAGATGAGTTGACTGAGTTGAGGTAGGAACAAATTTTTCTTTACTTTGGTTTACTGAACCTGACCTTCTTCCAGAAGATGAGTGTCACTCAATCCATGATACATCCAAAGCCTTGCATGGAACTCTGCTCTCAGGTTTGAGAAGGAACTGTTGAACTCAAACTATGTTAATGTAAGTTACATCACTGAACTGTTGCCTTTCTGATATTAATAGGGGTACCAGAAGCTGTGTGAGTCATGTAAAAAAAGCTTCCATTCTTATACAAGGTCATAATTTCTCTTTTCCCTCTCAGATTTCTCTCCTATGAGGAGGTAGAGGCTGGTATTAGCATTGGAAGGAAGTTGGCTGACATTCTGATCCCATGGAAATAAATGTGAGTTAGTTATTTTAGCTAGCCGGGATTTTTTTTCATCAGCTTTCATGACTAATATAGTTAGTCCTTGATTTACATGCTATTATCTCCCTATGAACTTTAGAGAATCTTGTGCTCATTTCTTTTTATTACAGCACTAGAAACTATTAAAGAAAAGCTCACCTTGAAGTGTAGAAGACAAGGTGGTGGTTCTGCAAATACAGGCTATGTAATGAATTCATGGCTTCCCCTACAGAACTGTTCTGGTAGTGGTGATGGGAAATTTTCAAGATAAATTAGATAGAATGAATTTCACTTATTATGCTTCTCCTTTTATGGACCTGTGCCCTAATTCAATGTCCCAGTCTGAACATCTGGTGTGCCTTAAAAAGATTCTTCCATGCGGAGCCTGGTTCCCGATTTCCTCAGCTATTATTTATTACATCGTTTGGGCTTTACAAGGGATTGCTGAACCGGTGTGGATAATCTAAAAAATAAACTTAATCTAAAACTAATGCAAACTGTACACCATAGGAGATTTAGAAAAGCTTACTTAGCAGTCAAGTAAAACCCTTTCATTTATCTTGGTACTTCCTGAATCCATCTCTGAACAGACATGGGACCATGAGGGAAAAAAAACACAATTGTTTTCTGTGTGACCAGAAGGCAGAAATTCCTCACACACTTGAAAAAAGTTGTCTGAGCAATGTTTAAGGATCCCATTTCAGTTGCCAGGTGGAATCAGGAAGTTTCAGCCCTTGTTTTGGAACAGTGTCTATTACCCATACTTAAGGTAAAGCATCTTTTACAATTTAGATGATGGTTGCCTTAATAGCCTGCTGCCTGAAATGTTCTTTGATACTGAGGCAGAACACTTTCCAACAGTGCACAATCAAATCTGTGGGGCCTGTTAATGCTGTGTGCTGGCAAAACCCCTATTTGGGACATAGAAAGGTGATTATCACTTTCTAAGCTTTGTCCAAATAGAAAGCTAAAACAATCTGGATTGGATGCGAACACTGCGTACAAAATTCTTTAACATTGCATGTCTCCAGAGTCGAGGTTAGTGCCAATGGCTTCAGCAAATGAAGCAAAATAATCCCAGATCTAAGGCTTTCAGGAGTGAGAAAGGCAGAGCTGTTGGTAGCAGCAGTGCTGCTCTCACACTGTTAAATATGGTGTGGAAACGTGAATGCTCAGGAGCTCACGAACCCAGATGGAGGATTTTTACATGTTCATGCAGTAACAGAGACTAACTCTGCTCAGGGCCAGGTGACATGCTAGGTGTCACACAAGAGACCTTCTGGCACTGTTGGGGATTTTCCACACCTCAAGCAGAAAGTTTTAGTTAGAACTTTTAACTTTTTTTCCAGAGAAGAAGGATTCTATTTTTTTGTATGTCAACAATACTTATGTCAAGAGCAGATAATTTGTCTATAATTCTTGTTTCTTTTCTCTCAGGCTTTAGGGTTGTTAAGGGTTCGTGTTGCCATAACAGCACATTTTTCTGTGATACTGATGGGGTAGATCCAGTCCAAACCCCCCTCCCAGTCATATTCATTTGTTCTAATACACATATGATATATCTCTCATGCAGAGAATGTGAAATGGCTCAGAAGATGTGGGGAGCGAGCTCTGGATTGCCTGGTAACTATTGTTATAAACACATCTGGGTTATTTTGCTGAATCAAAATTAACTGTTTCCTTGTTTGACCTTCAAGAGCACTTGTAACCAACCTGGCACTTTGAAATATAGAGGAAATAGTTTCTTAAAAGCACTAGTAAAACTGCACTACTCCTTTTCTCTACGATACCTAAAACCAGCATGCCAGCACTTGATTGCAGAAATTTGTTCTGTGCTGGAAAGCAGCCCCAGTTCAGACTTGAAGACAATGTCTCCCTGCCTCGCTGGCACAGCTGCCCAGGGCAGACCCGAGGTGCCCACCAGGGCTCCCCCGAGGCACATTTGCTGGTCACAGCTGACCCAAAGATGTGGGGAAGCCGTGGCTGGATCTAAGCTCAGGAGCGCTTCCCAAATCTGAGCCCAAATGTGTTTCTGACTTCCCACCGGGGGAGGAATTGAGCATGTGGCCTGTCCCTCCCCTGTGCCAGCAGGTCCTGCAGCAAGCAGGGCGTGAAGGCCACGAGGGCTGGTGCTGGGCTCTGGCTGGGTGCCCAGCCCAGCAGCCACCAAGGGAAGTGTGAGCCTGAGGAGGAGCGACAGAGCCAAGGCTGCTCATCCAGAGAACCCCTACCGCGAGAGATGGTGCTCCAGAGGCAAACACTCAGCTGCATCCTGCAGATGATACGTTTGTTAAAGACTGGCAAATGGCTTGGAAGTGAGGTTTCTGGAAAATGTACAAAATGAAAACAAAGTTACAGTGCTGCTGTAGACAGTGACAAAGCATGAAGACACAGCAGCATTAAATAAATAGCCAGCTTGGGGTTCTCAATTGCAATTACCACATACTCTCTGTGTTTGCAATACCTGGGAGACCCATAGCACATTACAGAATTTTGTTAATTACTACGTAAGTGAAGAGGGAGAGGAAAAAACACTGTGGCCAAAATGCATATTGTGTATTGATTTAGAAAACTGTAATTTAAAATTAATAATTTATCATTCCTCTTAGCAGGCTACACTGTATTTTATAAAAAGTAATGAAACCTTTTGAATACAGAGGAAATCACTTCCCACTGTCATTTCATCTATGCTGAGGAAGGGAAAGGAGTGGTTTGTCTTCCTCTTGTTACATTTATAAAATGTGCAGTTTGGCAAAGAGTAGACTAGCAAGATTACAGACTTCTCTTTGCTGTTACTTATCATGCAACAGTGGACAAAAGAGTAACTGGTGTGTGATGTTAAGAGAGTCTTCCCAGGTAATACCCTCAGGAAACAATCACAGGAGCACTCAAAACAGTGACAGTCATTGTCCCACCAGGTTCAGCAGTTCTAACCAGCAAAAGTTGCTTGCTTATTGAATGATAATGAGATCATCTTTCTAGTGCTCAAAAAGCTAAGCCACTCAGATCAGGACTTCCACAAGAAAGAGAACACTGAAAGCTATTAATGAAATCACAGTTGGTTCACATCTAACTAGAGGAACAACCACAACAAAACTAACTTGTCATGAGAAATTAACCCTGCTGCAGCAGGGTTTTTGTTTTGAGTGTATGTGCCCATTTGGACTAAATAATTTCCTACAACCTCACTGTGAAAACTTAAGGGGAAAAAAGCTTCATAGAGAGCTTCAAACAAACCCAAGTACTAGGTTTTTACGTGTGCTTTCTTTATAGAGGCATTAATCATTTTCAGTTATTCATTTTTAGTACAGATAGCTCCTGCTGCATGCTTGCTGTTAGAGATGGGAAAAGCTTCACAGCACGGTGAGGAGGTCAGGTCCCAGCTCCCTTCCACTGGAAACAGGGCTTGTGGGATTACACTGATTATGAGCATGCAACTCTTTTCTCCCTCATACATTATTTATTTAATTGGCTGCTTTCAACCAGACTAGAGAATCACAGATTTCTCCAAAGTGATTAAATTCCTACAGGTTTCATTGAAGCAGACAAATAGGAAAAGGACAGAGACCCTAGACCTGCTCTGAACTGAGCTCCTTTTTAAAAGACACCAAAGGACTTCAAGAGGAGATTTAACTAATGATACCAACTATAACTAAAATCCACGTGAAACTTTGACCCTTGTCAAGGGTCTTTAGAGCCAAATTAGACACTATCAGACACAAATTTGGTGCTGGTGAATCTCTGCCAGCTGCCATCAGCTGCTGCAGGCACCTTGCATTTGGCATGGATGCTTGATGTGTTGAAAGTGTAATCCAAAATCAGGATGCTGTCCTAAAATCTGGAGAGACATTCCTGCTCTGCCACACCCTTCAGTGTGATTACGGGTGAGGATTTGTATGATGGTGCTAAAATGAGGACGGTGCCTTTGGTCTCTATAAAGAAAGATGCAACACATAGCAAGGCACTCACACAATGTGGGGACACAAAGAAGGAACCTCAAAGACAAAACCAAGATGCCTAACCCTGAAGAAAATCAGGAAATTACCATACAGGCCTCTCTTTCTTCCACATAATGTGTAACCTGTAATCTAGATTTTATTTTTGCATATCTTGTTTCTTGGTTTGTTTTTTTTTCCTGACCAGCTACCTTCTGACACCAGTTGGCTCCCTCCAGGTGACCCAGGATATGTAATCAGCCTGGGAAGCACGGGAGGATCAGCTCATAGCTACAGAATGAGGCTTCAGGAAGAGAGTCCAAAGCAATTGCAGAGGCAGCATCCCAGGATAGCTGGGATTTTCAGAGAACTGCTACTCTGTCTGCAGTTTGATTTATATGCCCTGTTGATTGTGGTGATACACCCCCAGAAACCTTTCTCTTGAGACTTTATTATAAAATTAACATCCCAAATTTTAAAAATTTGAACAGGTCTACGAACAAAACCATTGGAAGTAGGAAAAATGTATATATGTGGCAATCAGCTATTAAGAGCCATAGACATATGAAATGGCATCTAATCCACTAATCCTCAACAGCTGGAGAAAAGCCATTACTTGTAGACAAGCAAAGCCCCAGTGTCCTTTCAGAGCCACACTCACTTTTCATTCACTCTTTTTGTAGAGATGGGATATAATAGCAGAACAGAGATAGCTGTTCTGATGGGCCACACACATTACAAACTTATGTCCTCATAAGTATAATGTACAGTTTTGGTTTTTTTAATTTCCCCTTCCAATTAATTAATTTTTCTTTAAAGTTCAATTTTTTTAATTGGCAGAAGTTCTGTTCTACTTAGGAACATGTCACTTTATTTTTTTCCGATTCTCAAAGAATCTCCCTTTCTGGGGAAAAAAAAATCACCAAAAGCAACAACCATAAAATCAAAACTCCCAAATCTGACATGTCAAATGCTAAAGTGAGGTTACTTCTATTTATCTAGATGAAAAGAGAATTACCCATTTCATATATAGTAGGCATTCCAGGACAAAACCAGAAATTAAGCAGCTTATCTTTACGTCTAGTCATGGATCATCTTACTGTTGTGCAGAGAATAATGAAAGATAACAAAAGCACTCCCATACTGCCAGATCACTTATCTTCTGTTTAAAAGCATCCTTAATGACACAACTACCCCGAATCTCAACCCTGAGAAGGTCAACAGAATACAGAGATGGCAAATATCTAAGTGGCTCTTAAAAGAACATCCCTGGTGTTAGCCCTGGGCAACACTGTCTGTTACACTGCCAAATTAATGAAGGCCAAACCAGCAAAAGAGTCTGTGTGACAAAACAAAGTATATCTCCTAGCTCTAGCTGGGCCACTGAGTGATCATTCCTCTGCTCACAAAGTTTGGTTCCAATTACACCTCTGAATTGCTCATTCCTTGAAGACATCTGGTGTAAATTGCTTTCTGAAAAGTAGCCACATCTTTCACGAAGTTATGCAGATACAACAGCTGTTGTATATAAGCTCACCCAAAAGCGAGAAGCGCCATTCTGCTTATTCCCCATCTTGGAACATAAACTCACTTTACATCTACTGTGCAAGCAGAATTTGATTTTTTTTTTTTTTTTTGTCCTGGTTGGATTTGGAGTTTTTTGCTTTGTTTTGTCCTATTTTGTTGGTTTTGCTCATTTTTTTTTTCCTTTCCTGCTGGCTCCATTCCTTCCACATAAACCTATGCCTGCAAATGTACAAACGTTGTGTTGCTAAGTTCTGGCTCTATACCTTGAAAGCGCTTCAAAATCCTGGCTGAGGCTGTGCTGAGCGCTCGGCGCTGTTCTGGTGGCAGCTGTTTGCTCTGAGTCAGCTGGAAACCAGCTGTTCTCTAGCCACCTTCTCCTTGGTTAGAGCATGCTCACTGGAGGCAGTTTCTGGGGTTTGTGATTCATTTGCAGGAGATTGGTGGACAGACCCTGCTTTTCCCATAGGCCACCTCTGCAAACAGCTGTGCTATTTGGAAAGGTGTGACAACGCTCTTGCTTTTGAGAGTTTGATTAATCAATATAAAGTGAATTTTGTTCAAAACTGTATGGGTCCAACCTAAATTTCTGTTATCAACAGGAATGTCTCTGCACACTTCACTGAGCTTTGAGTTAGATTGTGCTAAATACAGCAGCTCTATTTTCCCAGCATATGACGGTTGGAGACAGAATTCATCTGTGTGCAGAGAGATCAGAAAAACAAAATCTATACCAAATTCAAGCAATGAATAAACTATATCTGGGTTAGGTACGTAGTTTGATCCACCTGTCATTTAGACTGGCTTGGTGTCAGTATCTCCTGACCTTGGCCAAATGATTCTGGCACTCTCCTGAAGAACAGGGACAAAACAAAGCTCCAGTATCTTGAAATAGCATAATGTGAGTTATTGTGATGGAGCTTTTAATAATACACAAGACACATACAGTATCTAGGTTTGGAGCAAAATAAGGATGGTATTTACTCTGAAATGAAGGGTTGACTTGGACCCTGGACCTACAATAGCGAATGGCAAAAAAATCCCTAACAAAACAATTGCACTCCTATTTTTATACCAAAATTTTAACAGGATTCTTTTTCCTATGAGAAATATGAAGAGGTATCTTTGCTTACATTACTTTAAGGCCTGTTTAATAAATATGCATTTACTGTCAGTATATTTATCTGATTTGAGTTTATGTGGTGGGAAAAGGGGAAATAAATGTGTTTAACAGAGAAAACCAAGCACGCACTTAAAATGATGAGATCCGTCCCAGCATTTGCTGTGATCATTTGATTGTGGATCCCCCCCTGGCCCCACTCTTGTGTTTCTATGCCTCTGTTCTTTCTAGATTTTATCTGACTCTGGGACTCGGCTCCTGTCTCTGGAACAGAGATAGCACACCTAGGCTACTGCAGTCTAAGTAATGAAAAACAGCTATTAGTGGGATATTTGTTGCAGGAAGAGAAAATTTTTAAATGTTCTAGCTGTACAGTAACTGTCACAGAGTGCCACACATAACACAAATGTATGCCTAGAAATGGACATACTCCCATGGACCTTTTCAGTTTTCCCCACTTTCTTGGGTTTTTTTTCTGTTTTTCTTTAAAATCTCAGCAGCCTGTATCACATGCACAAATATAATCATACAATAATGTCTAAACATTTATAGTACCAGGGGATAAGGAGACATTTTAAACACTTAATTGCAGTAAGAAGCTGAATACAGGAGCCAACACAGGTGTCATTCCTCAATCCCCTTCGATTAAGGAGGGGGACAAATATTAATATAATGTAAGGAAAGCACAACACATACAAAAGCTGGATTGACTCTTCTCTCAGGGCACTGCCAATCAGCAATTCCTGATGAAAGATGTTAAACAGGAAAATATTTTGAAGAAGTTTTACATGCCTTGAGAACAGGTCTGCCCCTTCCCTGGGTTCAGCTTCCACAACTGAGAAATGGGCTGGTGCCCTGCTGTCCCTGCCCATCTGCCCTCCCTCTTTGTGTGTGGCTCTTTAAAGCACTGCTCCTGCCAAGGAGATGTGGCAAAGGAGGAGGGAGTGGAAGGGAAAGTTTGTTCTTAAGGGCAAAAGGTTCTTCCAGTAACAGAAACCCACATGTTACAGATGGGGACATGCTCAGGTCCTGCCTGCTTTCAAAAAGGTTTCTGCTCTCCAGCACCTACTGTTGTTTTTTTTCTCGACATAATCAGCAGGACTGACTCTCTGTAACAGGGGTTTATTTTGGAGAAAAAGCAGAAGTTGGAGTCCTTTCAACGAGCACCAAAACTACTTCTGAAAAAATTGCCACTGTGACCACAGTCTGATACCACACAAACACGGAACGAATGCTGCCCCTGTAAAGGTTACAGGATTTGTCTTTGTTGAACCTTAGGCTGCTGTTTCATAGTCTAATAGAAATTAAAGAGCTAATTACATACAATTTAGACTACACATGAGGGACATAGGCTCAGCTTCCAGCTGAGCTGGGAAAATTTTAATTGTTTAGTTAGAAAAGCAATCTATTTAGAGAAGTGCGAAAGCAAATTCTGATTCTAGGTTAAAAGTCATCAGAGCAATTTATGATCTTACAACTATTAATTTCCTAATTTAGATCAAGGAATAGCAACTGTAAGGAGAAGGCAGTGACTGTGCAGATTAGATCATTAGACCCACAGTCAGCAGAACTAATGTCCATTAACCTAAGTGGCAGCATTAACACACTTCTTCCTGGCACGGACCCACTGCCTCCCCCTAACCTGCTTTTCTGGAAGAACACCTGGCTGCAACAGAGTGAGGCAATTCCAGGAAAAAAATCCCCAAACAAACTAAGCAGAAAGGCAGCATCCATGCTTATTTGGCTAAGGGATTTTCCAGTGTGATATGGATATGGGTGTGAGAGGAGTGTGTCCCCTCCTTCCCACCAGACTGCTCAGGACACTAAGGATCCCAAAACCACTTTATTGGGAAATGACTGTGGGAAACTGCAGGGCAGAAGGAAGGAAAAGCACTAGTTTCCTGGCCAGCATCAATGTCACCTGTATCTTCTCTCCTGCCTAGTTAAGTCACCCAAAAACCTGGCAGACAGCTTCCAGCAGAGCCTGGCTGTGGTGCCACTGGCAACAATAGGACATTAATTTACTGAAGAAACAAAAGGAAGATGCAGAGAGAATTTAAAGGCATTTTATTTTTATCATGAAGAAAAGATGTCTTCATGTTCCAGTAATGAATGTGAACACACACATTTTAGGGAACTTTTAACAATATTTCCTCCTTGGCTATTCTCATTTCACCAAAACACCCGTTTCTGGGTCTGCCACCATCATTTCTGTACAATCCACAGTCAGCAAGGAATGTCATTTGAAAACTGCTAATGTGTAGGATTTAAACAGCATTTATGTGGCTGACAGATTCTGTCTTACTGTGCAGAAGGGATAAGTAACAAAAACCAACAATAAATTAGAAACTTGCAACAACAGTGAGATTTAACGAGAGCGCATTCACTGAGAGCTGCCGAGGGCAAATTAAATGAAGCAGGATGGATTGCCATCTGTTTTGGGCAGTGTCACTTGGCAAGGGCCTAAGGCCAGAAGGGACTGGTGTTATCTTTGCTGTCTAGGTCACCACACCATGCTGCCTAGGACTGGCTCGAGCCAGGGATTGAAACAAAATACTCTACTTCAACTTCCCCTCGTGCCAAAGCACCACAAAGCAAATACATTTTGCATAACCCTTGACAAGTTATCTGCCATATTAATCTGGTGATTTGCTCAGTTGAGTCTCCAGATTTATCTGTTCTCTTTTAATTGTGGCCATGATTCAGTCATCGCATCCATTTTTGCTGATATCAGTGAAAGTGTACCTCATTTGTTCAGTAATATGCTCATTTTATTAAAAAGATAAGGAAGCAAATATAAAATGAAAGATATTAATAAACATTGGACTGACTTAGTACATCAAACCACCACATGAGTACTCATAATTTAAAAAATAATCACGTCAGTCACTGAATTAATGCAGCTAAAGATCTGGGCTCTATTTTCTCAGGTCCACACAAATCTGTTATAAAAAAGAAATACACAGCCTCTGTTTTGAGACAAAAATATTGGGTAACTGTTTCTACATTAATCACTAAATAGATTGCCTGACATATTGGTGGAAAATTCAAAATTTCAGGTCCAAGAACATCATAAACCCTCTAATACAGAATAAAACCCACTGCTCCACTTCAACCCTTCCACAGTACTTGACTGGACTGCCACTGAGCTTCACTGCTAGGGTGAAGATCTGGGTGGTGAGAAGGGGCCTGGGCAGGTCTGGAGCCCTGCTCAGCTTTTACCATTCTGCAGAAAACTGCTGGGGGACACGAAGGTAGAGCGCTCTGTGTCCCCTCTCCACCTGGATGACATGGGATCATGCTGCATTTGAGGTGTGAGTGGACTGGGTCTATGGACTAGTGGTACTGCTCAGACAGAGCAGTGGTGACTCTGGTCCCTCTGTTCTGTGGTGGGACAGTAAAGCTGGATCTTTCTGGAGTTTCTTCCTGAGTTCAGGTGCACAGAATGCACTTTGCCTAGAGATTTCCATTTCCTACCCATCATGAAGAGGGCAGAGATGTGTAAATCTTCAGGGTGATGTTCTGTGGCCTCTGAGGCCATGTCATAATCTATCAACAGCACTGGCACTGAGCTCTCTTTGGAGTTCCTGACAACACTGCTTAATATGTACTCACAGAGTCCACTGACGCAGACCTGTCAGGGCAATAAAAATAAGAATACTGTCTTCAATCCTTTCAGTTTCCCCAGCACAAGTGTAATAACAGCATATTCCTCCTTCTCTCTTAAACAGTAGCAAAACTGTTCTATGTATCAGAGCTTTAGTTTCTTACCAGAGGAAGAAAATTATTGTATTGGGGTGGCTCCTTTCAGTCTTTGTTACTACAGAGTTAAAGCACTGCCATGGGAAGAGAATATTGTTACTTGGAATATTTTTTTTTTGCCTCTTCTGGGCTTTTACATGCTAAAGCAAACATGAGGCCTTTACTAGAAGCATATTTTCAGGGGACATCTATGTGGTACTTTAGATCACATGGATAATGAGGTGAGAGTTGACTCTGCACAGGGAAGTGAATCCACATCTAACTCCAGCATGTTTGAATGTGAGATCTTGATTTTGCTCTTTGTAGATGCAGAAAACAGCCCCTTCACAGCTTTACTGACCTCCAGCTCTAAACCAGCATGTGTCACACTGCCTAAAACCACAAGGCTGATCAAACCCCAAGATATCAATAAGCACAGAATTGCACCCTTGCTGCCTTTTGAGCCTCTACAGAACATTAAAGTTATTTTGCAAACTTTGCTTCATAGTCGAACAAAAGTCTAGAGAAATACTTCCTTTAAACAAAACCAGCTTTTCACATAACCCTTAGATTCCTGAGCTCTGTCTAGAAAAACAGATCCAAGTACCATAGGAGTCTGAAGAAAAGAAAATATGAGAAGTCAGAGTCAGCAACACTAGCATTTTAAATGAGAACATGAATTTCTCTGACATGTGGGGAGAGTCAAAGAAAAGAGAAGGTGAGGCCAATGCTCAGGGCAGACAAGGGCATTGCTGGAAAGGGAGATGGACAAAGAGTTTGGCAGAATTCAACTCACAGGCTGCCTCAGCTGAAGCAGATAAAACTTGCCTTTTTCTCGGAGACCTGTTGTTATGGTTTTAAAACTTTTTTTTTTTTTTTTCCCCTCCAGCCTCCTGCCTATCTTTTTGCTGCAGATTTAAAGAAATAGGAGGCAGGTGCATTGTGAGATGAAGGACTGAAAAAAAATTGAAAAAAGCAGCAGCCCTTATCATTCTCTGCTCTCTTTCCCACATCTATGAAGCAGGCTGTGCAGGAGCTGCTCTTTGGCCATCTGAGGAGAAAGCTCCTGATGCAGCCTGTGCTGTGTCTCACAGGGACAGGGGTCCTGCTGTCCCATTTCACAGGCCACACTGGGAGCAGGCTCCTTCTCAGGCTCCATGGCAGGGTGGGTAGGGGGAAGGCTGGCAAGGGAACCAGGGAACAGAGAGCCAGGAGCAGGGAAAAGGAAGCAGGAAAACTACCAAGACAGACAGAGTGGAGGAGGCTGGATGAGAATTCAAACAGTCACAGCCAAAACGCGAAGCTGAAGCAGAGCACTATATTTAACAGAATTGCTCAATTGGATGCTGCTGGAGAGCTCAAGTTTTGAAGGATTATAGAAATAGGGAGAAACTTTATGTTTAGTGCTTCTTCCTCTCTCTGTTATGACCTTCACTGCTCACATCCCATTCAAATGTAGGTAGGAACCTCCCCAGATGGCACCTTTGCACCTGCCATTCCCTGGAGCAGTCGTACATACCTAATAAACCTTTTCAAATATTGTGTCTTGCTTAATTTAACACCATTGTCCTGATGTAAGTGCACACTATGGAACACATTTTAAAATCTATGTTAAATTTGGCTGCAATAAGCTTGGGGAGCACAGAGGGTTTAGTAGCAACCTAAGCTCACTTTAAGGCACTGCTTGCAGAACCAAGAAGGATGGAGAAAGATCTTGAAGAAAAGTTAGGAAAGGGGAGTTAAGTGGAATTCCACTACTTTTCCTCACAGTTTTCTGATTTATGATCCTTTCCAACAATTGTAAAATAAGATAAATAATTAATATTACAACATGGAGTGTTCCAACAATCGATATATTCTGGTGGAGTTGCACGTAACTTCAGATAACTACTCCATATTACCAACTTTAACTTTTGATTTGATAGCAAAACAATGAGCAAACTTTATTTGATGTCAATATACTGATTGTCCTGATGGAATTTATACTGTTGAACATACATCTGCTTGGTCAAGTTAGATGACATATCTGACAATGCTAAAAATTTCTGACAGAGTTGCACAAGATTGCAGCAAAAGCCATCAAAATGAAACAGCATGATGGCAAATACAGCAGTTTAAATACGGGTTCAATATTTAATATGGTATTCAATTTTGTATTTTGAGAGGCTGGCAAGGATTAAGCTTGAAGAATTGAAATAATTTATTTCATATGTCTTTATTCAATCCATGCAGTAAAAAATGCTGTCCATTGTGGCCTCAAAACCATGACACAGATGAATTGCTTCATTCTGTTTCCACACATGGATATTGTTTAATTAGGGAGAGATATTTTAATATGCCATGAGATTGGCTGGAATATTTCTGAGACCGTTCTTTGCTGTTAGGACTGAAACACAACTGTGAATATAATGAAAACAGAACCTTTTTCTTCCCTGGGAAGTCACCATCATGGAAGCTACTCTGTGTTACAGAGCAATGTTCTTGTGGGTATATGGCCTAAGCCAGAGTCCACCGAGCTGGTGTGTTCAGGAGCAGACTCTGACCTGTGTAAACATCAGAGCACTGGTGCATGTGCACCACCTTGTCCTGCTGGCTCTGGTGGAGCTGAGCCAGCCACACCAGCTGGGAGCACAGCCCTGTCCATCCCAGGCAAAGGGCTGAGTGCTCAGAGCACAGAGCAGCACCACGCCAGAGGCGTAACCAGCACTGTCAGACACAGTGCAACTGTACTGAATGATTATCTTCAAGACTTAATTACACTTCATGCTCTCCTGTGATGGAGTGAGGTGGCAAGAGAGACTCCCACATCTATTTGTCAACAGAAATACCAGAGCTAATAACAGTAGTCTTTAATAAATTCCATTTGAACTTCAGAGTATGACCAGCTGTCATCTCCTGTCCCTGCCAGGACACAGGGACAAGCTGAGGAGCGTGAACTCCCACTATTAATTATTGGACAAGGAAGTTACCATGACACAGTTGATTCTCCCCTTACGTCAGTTTTTACCAAGGTTCCCAGAATACCAGGATCTGCTTTTCCACACAGTGACAAAGGTCTAGACTCTTTCCAGACCCTGCAGGAGTCACAATCCTACTGCTGAGCTGCAGGAGCCCACACTGGCACCACACACGTTTCAGCATGTGTGCACGAGAGAGAGGGTGTGCACTGAGTTCAATTCATGCTGCTTGGTTTCCATCCTGCAACACAAGGAAATGTGTTTGGGATGAATTCCTCTGTCACTTAATAGAATGCTCATTTCTTCTTTAAACAGCAAAACAGAACAAAGCCCTCCACTTAATACTGGAAAATACAAAAGGTTTAGATTTTAAAGCTGGGTAAGGCTCCCTTATTTGCAAATTCCACTGGACAGTCAAGAATAAAGTTCTGAAATACCATGGAAAACAAGAGCTTGAGATCTGCTTTATGTCCACTCTATGAACGAGGGAGGAGGGCCAGGCACAGAGCTGTGATAATCACCAAACTCCTCAGACCCACCCTGAACAGTGGCAGCGACACCCTGAAGACTATTGGGGTGCCAAAACATGAGTGCTGTAGAAATAGCATGAACTCATTCTTCAAGCAAGTATTTCAACTGTGAAACAGGATGCATTTTTTTGGAGTGAAAAAGCATTTATTTGAAGGAAATATGCAGTTACTTGAGGGTTTGTGATCTGAATATAAATACGGGCAAAAACTAACAGAGAGACACAAAGTCTGTGAACTTGTCTGACCTTCTCCCCTCCAAAAAGTACCCTCAGCTCTCACCTGAACCTTTTCTTGAACTGTTACCTGTTCCCAGAATTGAAGGGGCTGTAGCAGTGATCCCCTTAGCCTCATTTTACCAAGTGAACCCTAACCTTAAACATCCTTAGCCTGTTTCTCCCTGACATGGGGAAGAGATGCCTTTGGCCCTCATGCTGAAAGGATAAAAGGAAGGAGAGCACTGCAGAGCTATCACCACAACTCAGTCGAGCTCAGCTAAGCCTAACATGGAGCACAGCCAAAAAGGTGGCTGAGGAGAAAGTTTGGATTAGCACATCCCTAATATTCCTCTTAAATGCATGTCTCCAGCAGATAGCCCCTCCTTGTTTCCACTCTGCAACTTGGATTGCACAGCCCTAAGGGACACTGTCTGAAGGTGGAGGTGTTTCTGGACACACAGGGCACCGACCAGCGAACAGCCCTCCTGGAGGAGGCTGCAGCCTCCAGCCACTGTGTTTTTGGCTCAAAGAAGTGACAGGAACACCCACAGGTGTCCAGTTCCTACCACTGGACAGTGGAGGGAATTGAATTCCCCAGTGTAGAAGGCTGGAGCTCCTAAAATGCAAACCCACAGAAAGATACTCAAGCTGAAGGTGACCAGCACTTCTCACAAGAGAAATCAGGCTTCCAGAGACTGCAGGCTGTGTGCCACATGCAGATGGAGGATGAGAGAAATGCAGTACCAATAATTTTCCTACTGCTTTTTCAGTAGTATCTGCACAAGTGCTAGAAAAACTGCCTTCCCCATTCCAGTTAAATAAGACTAGCATTTTCTTCCAGTAATTTCTAGTAGGTGCACATTTGGTTTCCTGTAAACTATAAATTCACAAAGACAAGCCCCACGAACCAGTACAAGTAGGAATCATCCCAAGATTTATGTGAGTATGACATTTTCAAAAAATTGCCACAAATCATTTATACAGCAGGACGTGTGCATGCTGGCTGTGGGCAAGTAATCAGGAAACAACATTTCACATCCCTGGGCTGGCACTTGAGGTGGGGCCTGGAATACAGTTGGGTGGGGAAAAGGGAATTTATACATCTTGTAAATGCAGCAGGGTTCTCCTTGTAAGACTAGACAGGAGAGTTATGGGGGAAACAAGCCTTGCCCATGGATTTTCTGGGATGTGAGCAAGAGCTGCTGCATCTGCTGAGATCTCTCTGCAGGAAGCTGCCCTGCTCTGTTCAGCTGTGAGCTGTGCCAGCGAGGAAGGAGCATGCTGGACCTACAGCACATCCTCACTGTTCTCCTGCTGACATTTCTGGGCTGTGTTTCTGGATCCCCTTACTCACGGATTCTCTTGTAATTGCTCATTGCTCTCTCATAGTAACTTGTTGCACACCCCTTGCAGTGTGTAAGAAAAGAGCAGCTATTCCTGGAAGTCACATCCTGAATGCTTCAAGTACCACCAGGAGAAGGGAGATTTGAAGGGAATCCTTGTAGTTCTGTCACTTACTTTTCACAAGAGCAAGAGCAGCTCGTGGCTGCTCCTCTGAATACTAAGCTAATTGTGAATTCATGATTCTTGTTGTTTTGGGAAATTGTCATCATCTACTCAAAGTCTGCAAAACTCTAAATGCATTTTTAGTGGGCTCGGAGAGAATTAAACATAATTTTGGGTCAAGAGTAACTAATAGCTCGCTATCAATCCATTTTACTCGTAGTGGAAAGAGTCAGAAGTATAAAACCAGCCATCAGCTGGCAGTGAGTCTGCTGAGAAAGGAGGAGAAAATATTCCTCCTTTTGCCAGAGTAAACCACATTGCAAAATCAACCCGAGTAAAGAAAATCTCAGGAAATCTCAAGAAATCTCACTGTGGAAAAACATAGCTAAAAAGTCAGCAATTAGCCCAGAGTGCCAGGGCTGGCTGTGTTTTCTGTACCTAGGGTTGCAAATTCACATTTTTAACTCAAGGGGCTTTGCACCCACCTCACAACAGCCTAACCAGCGGTGTCAAGATGGCCACAGTGGCAATGACTTCAACCCAGGATTTAAAAAAACAAAAATCAACTTCTCCAAGCACAGGGACTGCCTCATCCCTTTCAAGCTAGGATGAATAATACAGATATGTTTAAATTTGAAATACTCTTCTTGTGAGCTTTATCTTCCAGCAGCAAATTCCTATCCTCTTTCCCCAGCTGAGCCAAGATATTCCTGAATATTTTATAACTAAAAATCTTTTTCTCTTTGCCCTCCTATGTAGATTCTCACACCCTGCAGCCCAGCATGACAAGTTCTTCTCTTTGAAATATTGAGCCACTTTCAGTGGGTCTTGTCAATCCTTTACACCTATTTTAATTGAATATTTCAAAGTGGAGGGAGATCAGAGCACTCTGCCTGGGTGGGCACTGGCTGATGGTGTCAAGCTCTGTCTGCTCACCTCCAGCTGAAGTGATCAGATCCCTCACCTCTTTGGGCTGAGGGGATGATGGATGTCACAGCCTAATGGGTGAAAAGTGGCGATGAGGGAGCTTGAAAAAGAGTAGATAAAGCATGCTAAATTTAGAAGCTGTTTGTTTTCAAGAATGGGTTTGAACTTTAACTCACACAAAAATTACGCCTCACAATTCCACTCTTCCGTGACATCTTTGTTCCTCAGCTAGGGCCACAAAATACAATATCACTCTATTATTAATAGCAAGGCTCAGTGTGTTTTTCCTCCACCTCTCCAAGTGTGGATGCCTGGATCACTTAGGCAGATGTAGCACCCAGGTCAGCTCTAGATGCAGTGTAGTAGCTGCATCCAGTTCTTTCCAAAGAAAATTAGTGGGAAACACTGGAGGCTTGGTGTTATTCATACCAGAGTCAAACCAAAGGGTATATAAGCTTCCATTCACGTTTAAATATTTAAATCCTAAACATAATCTGAACAACTACTAAGTGACTATTAAATTTCTCAAGCAGCTTATTCTTCTGGATAAATTAGAAGGCAGCATAAAATGGAATATCCTGTACTTCAATTACTTTGCTTACACGAAAAGCAGCCTTTTCAGAGGGAAGGACTGCAGCAGAAATTGCTGTCTGTACCCAAAAACTCATGTCAGGACATTCAGAATACAGGGGACCATCAGCTCCATTAACATCAGGCCACAGGTGGAGAATGAAGAGAGGCCACCGTGAGAGAAAGTGCTAAAACTGAGTACAAGCGATAGGGAAAAGGAGGACAGTATTTTCTTGAAAGCAAGACAGTTAAGGAAATAATGGTAAAACATTTTGATGTGAGAATTATTTTTGCTTCTTTTTTGTCCCTTTAAATCATCAGTTTGTTTTAGCTGGCAATGATACTGCAAAATTAATTATTTTCCTTTGTTGTCCCAGGCAGAATCCCCTGCAATTCCTTGATAAACTCCTATCTCATGCTCATGTCTTCATCAATTCAGAGTTTTTACTTCCCATTAGAATTAGTTGTTTACGGTTGACAAATATTATCTGTATTTTCCTTGCTAAAATGATCATGGGGATAAAACTTCCATTTTTATATTCACAAATAAAGCTGAACAATTATATGGCTTTTGGCATAAACAGGAACATAACAAGATTTCTTTTCAAATATTTTTCCTCCCTTAAATTCTCTATTGTGGTATTTTGGATCCAATGCCCGAACATTCAGCATAATTAATTAAGCTTTTTATTCTCAAGAGTATTTTGGTGGGATTTGCCAGAAAATGTTTGGAAAATAGCTATGCATTTAATAATACGTGCATCGACTGCTGTACCAGTGCTCTGTAGGAGTGGATAGCCACAATAAGCAAAGCATGAAAACTTTGTTATAACTGTGTCCCTGTTAGGAAAACACAGCTTAAAACCAAGAGATGAATTTTGCTTTATTCCAAATGATTAATATCAGAGTGAGGACCCAGTTACAGGTGAAATTTGCGCAGATTGTAAAGGGGAGAGCGAGCCATTTTGGTCATCAAAAGGGATGGAAAAACAAAGAGTAAATGTGTGGTGGAGCCCATTGAGGAAGCCTGAGCACTGGAAGAACAGGCTACTGAGATCAGATGGGCACTGCTGAAGATGTCCTGTGCTGAAATAGCCTCCAGCAGGTCTCCACTATTCACTGGGTGCAACCTCTTTCTCATAAGCTCTTACATTCACTTTTACACTTGCTTTCTTCCTTACAGGTTAATTCCACTGCCAGAGTCACAGGAAATTAGGCTCATCAAACGGGCTTCAAACCCAAAGAGAAAATGCAAGGTGGCTCCATGCTATGGCCACTAAATAATTCCTTTCTGTACTCAGAGTACCTAGCTTAGAGCTTACTCAGGAGTCTGAGTTCTGCACTGCACCCTGCAACTCAAAAAGCTTTTATTCATCATCACCACAGCCTGGGTCTGCCTCCAAAAATCTGTTTGCATTGGAGCTGTTGTGTTGTAGCCTTACTACCTACTTCCATGGCAATAGCAATGGAAAAATAATAAATCTGGTCATTCTGCTTACAGAGGTTTCCAGTCAATGAAGATATTTAGGTCACTGGTTTAGCAGCCCTTGAGCCCATCTAAGGTTTCATTTCCTGGCTCCCAGCAGAGAAGAAATTAGCACTGCTAAAGCAGTACAAGAGCATTGTCTGAAGTTGCTTTGAAAGGAAAACCAAGATGCACACAGCTCTGGCCACAGTTTTCCTTTCTGTTACTTATACGGCATAAATAATAAACTAATAATTAAAAATCTGAAATCCTTCAAGTGCCATATGCATATTTTCAAACAGCTTCACTTTATATAATTCTTTAATCAAATGTGCAGGAAAACCAGCACAATGAAGGCTGACAGGTATTTCAGCAGTAGTGAAGGGGGATCATATTGAGTTTTGATGCAAGCATATGCAGCCCTTGTAGATTGCAGCCTGACATTTTTCTTTTTTTTGCCCCATGAATTTGGAACTGTTGGGATAGACTCTACTAGCAAGATACCCTACAAAATATGGGCCTGACCCAGTGCTTACTGGAGTTAATTGGATTTTTTTCTATGACACTGGCAGAGATGATTTTAAGCCCCTAGAGCAGGAATTGGCTCGCAATTGTCCATTTTCTCTCGTTATTCACAGAGAAGAAATTCTACTCTGCCTTTTCAAAGATGATAGCTGAGTGTTAAATTCATGCTTTTATTTTGCTTAAGGAGAATGAATTTCTTTCAAATAAAATGTCTTTTTTTATTTTTCTTTTTAGCAAAGTTCTGGCACATGTTTTCAGGGTCAAGATCTAATAATAGCCCTTACAAAATCCCCACAGTTGTGACATTCATTTTTTGGTGCAGCAAACAATGAGACTGTAATGATGATGATAATTGTGTTTATTTTTGATTCTGGACAAATGTCATCCATTCTCCATCCAGTCCCATTGTGAAAAGGCCTGAGCCACGACCTCCAGCAGAATCAGCTGACATACAGCTCCACTCAGCCCAAATTTGTAACAATCTGCTGAAAATGGCAACCTTAATTTCTTTTCTCTCCTTTTCTCACTGCTGAAGAGATCTCCAGTAAGAAACATTACTTTTATTTTATGTCAAAATATTCCAGCTGAAGTTAAGCCAAAATAATGGGTGCTAGTGATGCACTTAAGATCCACCCACTGCAGGTCTCCTGGTGTCTCTTACAGAGGCCCTTCACCTACTCAATGGAGATTTGCCTTCCAAAAATAAACACACCTGTTTGCCAGCACCCTCCCCTCCTCTGGCTGCACTACTGCCCCATTTTAAGGGACACCATCTGCACTTAGGGTCTAAAGAGGCGATTGTAGCTTCTTCTGGAATGTATTTCCCTGCTGCCACTAAGCTGTCATCCTGCATGCTGGGGATGAAAGTAAAAGGAAGGATGAGAGTAAGAGGGAGAAAGAGAAATGGGGGGGACTTACAGAGATCTTCTTACAAGTAATTCTGAATTTGTAAAAAAAACCCAAACTATTTGAATATCTTTAGATTGATAGTTCAATATATTGATAATTTGATATATCTTGAATAGATAGTTGCACATATTTTTGGAATGCTGAGGTAGAAAATAAAGGATTGGAAAGAAAAATAAAGGATTAGCAACTGCCTTGGAAGCGTATTATTAGAAGTTAATATGTGAATAATTTTGAGTATTGTTTTGTAGCTCAGCAGTCCAGCAGAGCCCTTCCTTACAGCACTCCTATTCTATGCATGTTTACTTAAGAGAATTGAAGTGATTCTCTATCTAATTTCTTGTTTTCCCCTCCTTCTTTCATTAACAGACTTTGATTTAATAGTTTTTGCTGGAGACATAGTTCATCATTTACCAAAGATGGTAGCACCCAGCAATTTATCTGTCAACCTTTTCTCAATACACCAGCAATTTTTCATAGAAGAGAGGAACTTACTGGAGCAGTGGTCTATTCTTATGGCATATGGACCTATTAGCGTAGTAAATTTATCATTATTCGTGACATAAAAGATGCATTACCATCCATTAAGTTCAGGTAGAAGCAAACCATTGGATGCCTACCACTGGATCTCTCCCACACCACAATATCCTTTCCAGTAATGCCTGTGTGGTCTTTGAGGAGAGTTTCCCTTCTAAATGGTACCCTACAATTAAACGTGCAGGGCTTTCAAACGCAAGCCAGCTGTAAGATATTGGCATCAACATTTACTGCTGTGTAATGAGGTGCACCCAGTTAAAAGTGCATAAATTATTACTTGTTTTATATGGAGAGGAAGCCTGATTTTGCATTTATCTTCTGATACACCTTCCACACCCCTGAGATACAAATTCAAAAAAAGGCTCATTATCTTTTTTTTCCCTTAGTGTTTTAATGGAGCAGTCCCAAGCAGGGAGGGGAAATCTGCACATGACCCCCAGGCAAAAAGCCACCATGCCCCAGAAGCACAAGGGGAGCCCCCAGAGCTTTGCTTATAGTCTCAAACCCCCTCTATTTTCAATTAAATGATCTGAATAACAAAATTACTTTGTGCTGTCACAAACTATGTTGCTGCCCTAAGAGAAGCACGATTTAATCTAATTTACACCTGTAGCTGACTAGTTATAGGAAGATAATTTGTCTACTGAATTTTGCTTGTTTTCATTCTAATAATGCTCTTTGGCAAACCTAGATGTCTTTTTCTCTTTTTTTCATTCCATCTCCAAGAATTAAAGCCCAAGACAGGATTGGAAATGTCATTCTCTCATTTTCTTTCTCTTCTCCTCCACAGTGAGAAATATTCCAAGATAAACACACTCCTCTGCCCATTGTACTCAGCCTGAATTCTCTCACTGAGGTCTGTTGGGGTTTCACACTAGAACTTCAACAAGAACAGGAAACACGCAGAAGTGAAGAACATTTAAAGGGTGATAAAATTCATCACAAATTCTCAAGACTGATCTATAAAGGTTGAGAGCTTTCTTCAAGCAGTTTGTACAGCTGGGTCATTTTACAGATATTGCCATTACCATAAAAAGGGAAAAAAAACCCAAAACAAAACGAAAAACAGCAAGGGAGAAAAAAAAAAACAAAGAAGGGGTAGAGGAGGACTAATTTTACAGGGTGATGGAATTGAGGACACCAAGAACAAGCATCAAAATCTTATAGTAGTTGATCAATCTTCTGCATGCCTCCTTCCCTCCCCAGGAAAAAAAAGGACAAGGAAAAAAAAGACAATTATACTCCACACTGATAATGATGGTAAAGTCCCAGGAAGCAGCACATGCAGCAGTGGGTAGTTTTCTATAATTATTTGTTGCATTCAAAGGCAAAAATTATACTTAGATACAATGCTTCAGTGACTACTAGAGAAAAGGCTTTTACTGTGCAAGGAGGGAGAATGTAACTGATATTATCTAAAACATCCACATTGAGAAAATAAGGTATTTGGTGGACTTTTACACTTGAATAGTCTTTGAAAAAGAAACACCCTTCTGACAATACTAACAATTAAGAATCAATTGTCAGTCCCTCAGTCAGTGCAGAAGAGATGCACAGATCAGATACGCCAAGTGTGGGCCCACATCACACACCTGCAGTGCTGCAGCCAAAGTTGTTTTTAGCAGTGATATTTTCTCTTTTAGCTTGAGCAGAGCACACGCAGAGGGATGCCTTGAAGGAGTTCTGGAAGCCACCCCAGGTGTGCTCAGAGTCGTGAGGGAGGTCCCATGGAGTGACCACTTAGCAGAGAAACACATAAGAGCCCTCTCACAGTGCTTGCACTGTTGGCAACCATTAGAAACCAATTATATCCTTTGGTCTCTTAAAAGGGACGGGAATATAGGCTTCCTAAGGACTGCCATCACCCCGGAATGGCATCACATCATTGCTTCAAAGGGAGCTGTGCTGAACACGAGGAGACACTGCCTGACCTACCCTCCTACCACTGAGCAAGCCCACGAGCTATGGCTACAGGAATGAAAAGTGCTCCCCAGGTGCCTTGTCTTATAAACTGGTAAAGGCAGGAGGAAATTCTCTGAAATCTCAAAGACCTCAATTCAAATGTGCTTGCAGAAGCATCTTTTTATCTATCAAATGCTTTTGGACTCCAATTAAGCAAAGCACAGAAAGGGCTGGAATGGCCCTGAATGACCTTTTCACAAGATGATGCTTGTATGCCAAGTGCACAAAAAAGCCATGCACGTTATTTAAACCTATATTTTTTTGTCCACTTGCAGTAGCAGCTACCACTGCATGCTGTGTATCAGTGGGCTGACTTGTCAGTGGCTGAAGCCTGCTATTAGCCAATGAGTAAACATGGCTTCATGCCCTCAGACCGTGGGAAGGATTAGCTTTTGCTGTGAAATACAGACACATTGGCAACGTTTTGGATGCATTTTGAAACATTACTGGAACACTCTCATACACTTCAAAAGTATAGATTCTTTACATTTTCCCACAGTGGCAGGCCCTGCAGGGAATATTTAGCATTAAGTATAATTATTTTGTTTTATGGAGTCTGCCTCAGGCTCTAGATGGCTGTGCATGGTTTCTGTTTTAAGAGAAATACATACACATACCAATAGGTATTGATGTACACTCAAGTTCCAAAGCACTGTCACTCCAGACAACATTTCCAAACCATCCCTCTCCCACACAGAATCTCTGCTGGGGAGGACCAAGTTTTAAGCCTGCTGTACCCAACTTCACCTGAATAACAGAGGGAATAAGTAGAGAGCATTTCAGAATAAGGAAAACTGAACATGAGGATGTCAATTTGCATTTCTTGCCCATCTCACTGCTGTGGGATCAGTTTCTTGGGCTATTGTGGCAAATCATTTCAGCACAGGTCCTACCATCCTTTTCCCCAGCTTAGTATATTCAGTTATTTAGAGGTATAATCAGACACACTGGGATTTTCAGCTCCACACCTTTGACCAAACTTGACAACCTGTGAATTATCTACCTGTAATTTCTAGAGAAGGCTGCTCTAAATACATGAAAATGCATTTAAGTAAAAAATACTCTTCCTTTCCATTCTCCATTTCTTTTTTCAACTGTATATTGAGAATTTCTTTGTCCTTCAGCAGGGTACAAGAGAGGCATTTGGGTACAGCAGCAGGAAGGCTGGCAAGAGGTGGCCAGGAATCCTAGCAGAGGACACAATGCAATGATCTCTTAAGCCAGAGGACTGTGTACATTTTTGTAATTGCTGTATTTTACCTCTACTCCTGTGAAGTGTCTTAGATGGCAGTCCCTGGTTATTGTTACCAGGCTGTGTCTAAGCTAAAGCACTCTGGACTGAAACCTTATTTTAAAAAAACCAAACAAAATACTTGGAATTCAACATCATGTATTACTCCAAACAAGAAACCAACATGAGTGCTCAGCACCTCGCAGGGATGGAGGGCCAGAGGGACACTCATCAATTTGTTTGAGCACTACATATCAGAGTTAAGCGTTTATGATTTGGTCCATCATGGTCAGTTTCCACAGTTTTTAATTTGTTTGACCAAGAAGAACCAGCTATTGTACCAAGGACTGCCCCTGTCAGCACTGCTCAAGGCAGTTAAACATAAGATGTTATCACTGGGGAAGAAAAGCTGGCCCTTTATTTTTATGGATGGGAGAAGCAGCTTGTTACCATAGCAATGTTGCATTTTCACATGTGGAGGCTGCAGTTGAAAGGGGCAAGCAACCTCTGAACTTCAGCAGTGATGACTGTGGGACAAAACAGAGGGCAAAATATTTGCTTTTCTGTCGAAACAACATTTGCAATTTTGGGGAAAAGATGCTTAAGGTATCTAGTGTGTTTACAACATTATTATTTTGCCTCACTCCTGCCTGCATACACCTCATCTTGGTGTCAATTACAGAAATTTTGGTGCTGCTCTCATCACCTGTCTTCATTATCCACAACATTAAGTGGACATGGGTGAGAAAACGAACATGTAAAACTTATTACTGGGAACTAATTAGCAGAGGTTTTTGCGTTTATTAAAGTATAGATATTTAAAAGCTTCCCTCTGGGAGAAAGGAAAACATTCCCCAGAGTGGGCTTGCATTTTGAGATCTAAAAAGCAGCATGCACTCATGCACACACGCAGATATTGAACATGTACACGAGAAATCCTCATCAGCTTCACAGACATTTAAGCGCCAGGTGAGGCATGGTCCTTTAGGAAGGCTCATTTGCCCAATTACAAGAGGGAATTTCGCCCAGTAAAATGAGGGGGGCATCGACAAGCATGCTGAGGTAAAATCCTTCCAGCCAGGAAGGATTCTAGAGAGTTACTCTAACGCAGCACAATGAATTGTACCGAAATCATCATCACCAGCACTCTGCTTTCACTGCCTGCTAAGCACAAGCAGGAATCAGACAAAAATAGGAGGGTGGGCACCCAGGAGCTTTAACTCACAGCTCGTGGCTTGGCAAACAGAGAGCAGTACTGAACACTGTCCCCTGGAGCACTGCATTTGAGGCTGCTGTTCATAATGAGCAGGCTCAGTTTGCCCAAAATGGGAAAACCCAGAGGATTTTGGTGTGGAGTTTGGCGACTTGGAATGCAAGCTGGAGATGGAAACAATAGAGGAAGGGAAGAGAGAAGGAAGGATGATACAAGAACTTCTTTCACTGTGGTCTAAGAAAGAGCTTATACCACAAAGACTCAGGTGGTCTTTTAAAGCTTTCTTTTTTGAAAAAGTATTTAAAATTTTATTAATACTTCAACGACTTTCATGGTTTTTATTAAATTTCTAGCTAGAATGAAATCTTGTGGCACTGACTTTCATAGCATAGCACACATCTTATGAAAGACTCATTGCCATCCAACCTTCAGTCGCCACTTTCCAGTTTAACTGAATTTAACAAAGACTCCTGTGTTCTTTCAGTCACTTAAGGAGTGTGGGGGAAAATTCCTCAGGCAGCTTTTTTTTTTTTATTTGCTTCCTCTCTTTACACTCAATCTGAAAGAAATCAAGACTTCCAGATACCAAAAGTTAAGATTTTTTCTCTCTTTTCAAAGAAAGCTAGTCCAAGGCAAACAGGATTGCTTGAAATGTTGGTCATGAAAATCTCTTGCATAGTGAATTATCCATCTGTGAGCTTGGAACAGAAACAATGCAGGCTTCGTACTTGGACTCCTGTTGGTATTTAATGCTCTTTCCAATACACCATTCATAAAATCCATGGATATAGATGATTCCAGTTATTCTGCCTCTTTTAGCACATCTGTCTTGGACAGTCTGTTCCACATCTTCACCAAAGGTGTGTCCTTTACCAGAAGGGCAGTGATCTACAGTGAGCTGGGGTGCCACACTCTTATCTGCAGCTATCACACATCAGTGGACACAAACAGCCAATTATGCAACTGCTGACAGAGCATTTGAGGACTTTCCATCTCTCTTCATCTCCAAAACATGTATCCTAAGGAAACAGACAGCACTGTGGGTTCAGTATTCCTCCTCGTGCAAGAAGTGGGAGCCGTGCCACTGATTTCAGTGAAAACAGAGAGGGATGCAAAGGCAGACCTGGATGAGACTAATCTCCCACATTTCTGTGGGCCCTAATTTCTAGCTGTTCTCTCATCATTGCTTTCCCCCTTCTTCACCCTCACTTGGCCTCATTGTTCCTCCTAGAGACCCAGTAACTGAGCTGCTGCCAAACAGACCCAATAAGAGCAAGGCTGCTTAATTGTGATTTTAAAAAGGTTGTTCCCTTTTTGAGGGAAAATGTCCAACTAATGGCTGTTCCTCTTCACCCACAAGCAAACAGATGCCAACACTTTTCTAACATGTTTCCATTAAAAAACATTATCTGAGAGGGAAAATTTAGGAGGGTGTTTGAAGAGCTTCAGGAAGGGACAGCCCAGATCTCAAGTCATTTGCAAGATCATGCATCTCAGAATGCCCATGACATGAGAAATGAAGCTGCACAAGGCACCTAAGTCATACTGGGCAAGTGCTGATAAGTTTTTCTTCCTGATGACTTGGGTAAGTTTTAATACAAAGTGATGTTATGTTTCTGTGCCTACATCCACTGAAGCTATTTGGTCTTGGGACCATCAGTGATTTACTGAAGAGAAGCTGAAGGCCACGAGTCACATCTGAAAGGCTACAGCACTCCTACAAGGGAGCAGCTGTATTGTCACTGTCAGCTATCTCCTTGCCTCTCCATCACTTCCACTGCGTTAGGTAACGGCTTATTTAAGAACATCACACTGTGCACCAATTAATCTGAAACAAAGGAAGATGGCATTGAAATCAAGTTGGCAGAAAATTTAATTTCTCCGCTTTCCTTGGAGCCTAAAATGAATGGGTTGTATGACAGCCATGGAAGGATAAATGGGAGATGAGAAGAATGCATTGGTAGCATTCTTTGATCCACTTTTGAAAAGGCAGTTTTGCCACACGTTTGCTGGAGGAAGACAGAGATAAAGGACATTCTCACAAATAAAGTCCTGGAGGCTATTCCATTACCCTCCTACACAGTACACCTGCTTTTCATCACATATCCCATCAGATAGTTCTCATTTCTTAGCCTGTTTTGCATTTCCATATGTCTTCAGAATACTTTTCTACTACTTAAAAAACAAACAACAGCCGTAACAAAGCCATCAAGAGTTTTGCTATTTGTCATGCCTTTTTCTTCACACACACATGCACAAAGACTCAAACCCTTTCTCGTCCCCTTAAAGCACAGCAGATTAATTTAGTTTGCCTCCATATCTGCAGAAAAGCATTGCCATGACAAAAATTTAAATGTCAGGAAGAATTCAGTACTGTATTAGAAAATGAGACATCTGCTATGGTAGGCTCTGGCAAGGAGTGATGTTCTCTAATTGAAATGCCCAACCTCTACTGGGTTTCCACTCAATAAACATCCTCATTGTTGGTGAAATTGTTACAGACAGAAGCTTCCAAGTTAGAGAAGCCAGCAATAAGCCTTGATTCTCTACACACAGAAAAAATCTGTCCCTCATACATATAAGTTCATAGGATGAGGACAATGAGGAAGACAAGCAAAGACAATTGTATTTATTCAGAGAGAATGGATGAACCTCATTCCTCTCCTGAAAGCTATTTCCATTTCCAGTGTGGATGTTGGCTGAGTGGTTAGATCAGAAGTGTGCTGTAGCATCTGGTTTGTAGATATGCACAGCAACTTGAGCTTTATCATTCTGCTTCCCTCACCAAGACTATAGTACCTTTTGGTTGCAAATCTAATCCTTGGCAATAATATTCTTTAGTAACTTAAGATCTGAAATACAGTTTTTCCTCTAAAATACACGTCCACAACTTTTCATTTGGTATGTTGTCAATATGACAGTCTGCTGCTGGTTTCACTGAAGTACCTAAGCAAATTGGAGTTTTTTTCTTTTCTATATTATACTTGGTTATTTCTAATTTTAAAAAGTGTTGCCTGTCCTATTCTTCCTTTTACAATAAATGCAGTGTCATGCCAAATAAAGTCTTATTTAAGAATGTTGTGGAGGCCTGGAAAACTAAATCAGAGAAAAGTTGACTCTCTCATCCAGCAGCAAACACACACGAGCTGCAGCACATCACAAGTGAAGCAAGCTGCATTGTACAAAAAAGCTTAAAAAAAAAAATAGGCAACGTGGGAATGGCACAAAGAATCCACTGAAGTAGGAGACAAAACTACAGAACTGCTCTGTGTACACAAAGGTTTGCACTTGCACAATTCACAGGTGAAACAAAAGGCGTGTTGGGATGCAGCAGTTCAGAGATGTGACTGGAGAGCGCCCAGGGCTAATTCTAAAAGGAAGGTTGCAGATGGAGGATAAGCAAAGCCCCTGCTCTTTGACAGAGATCACCTAACCATTTCCAATGAAACAGAATAAACGTTACCTGACATCAAAAGCTTAGTTCTGATCAAAACTCACCCGCGAAAGCAGGCAACAGCAGTGGAACGAGTTATTCTCCATATGCACTTTAAAAAGGGAGATGAGCCAAAAGGGGAAAGTCACTTTACATAAAAATGCAGTTTTACCACTCTACTTAAAAAGACCAGCAGCAGAATTGGATCATACTTTGTCATCACTGACACTTCAAATATCCTTTTATTTCTTTGTAATCTCTTTCCCAATCATGTTTGCCTCATGCAGACTGACAAGAAGGGAAACTTGCTGCTGCATTCTGAGTACTCAAAGACCCGCTTCCCTTAAAAGAGAGGAAGTGCTTTTTGAGTACAAGCTGAGAGATACAGATCTCAGATTAGAGAACCTATTTGTTACTCTGATATAAACTTGTGTCTCAGCGGTTTTATGCTCCTGATATCACCTTACATTGAGTTTAATGATCTTTTGATTCACTCGGTTATTTTGTTTTACTACTTAATTCACACTTAATCACACATCATTTCATGATTAACAATATTATTACAAGAAGCATGCTTCAAGTTTCTATGGCTCTGTTAACTTGGAATGTTTTTAAAAACCCCATGAACACCCACTCTGTGTGACCCAGATTTTTGCTGATGAAGCAACTAACGTACAAAAGGGTAGAAAACGAAAAAAAAGAAAATTTGTGTTTCTTGCTATGAGTGGCGCAATTACCACAGGATTATTCTGACTTCATTGTCTTGTCTTGCATTGTCTTGTCTTGCAGTGTCTATGAATACATTTAATTCACAATCATGTTCTAGTTGAGGGTAAGGGCTTCTTACAATAGAAAAAAAAAAAGCTCAGAAATACCTTTAACTGAAGTTGTTTCACATGGAACTTCACAAGCAGTTCACAGGATTTTTTTAGATGTTACATTTTAATGGCCAGATATGTCCTTCTGATTTAACTTAAGGGAAGATACACGAGGTGACAGTAATGCTTCCAACACACTGCCTGTACAAAAGACCCTGTTAAGCAATTGCCCATCACTGAGGAAACTTTGACAAGGTGAGTGCCCCTCCACAACCTTAAACAGCACAGGGTTTAAAAAAAACCCTTCTATTTTGCAAGATCCTTTTACAACCCATGGCAGATACTCAAATTCAGAAAGAAAAAGTGGCACATTGATATAAATTATCAAGTACTTGAAATAGTGTATTTTAGAGCATGAACAAGGATGTTGAACCGAGGGGGCACAAAGAACTTTAGCATTTCCAAACAAATTAGACTTTAACTTTGTCATCTTTAAGTTCTTCAAACACCACCTTTCAAATTACAGTCGGTTTGAGACCACAGTGGACTTGGAGACCCTCAAAGCTGTCATATCCCAAGATCTGCAGGCAGTAATGAGCAATGTAAGTTACTGACGTGTTCACAAATCCAGAGAGCAAAGTTCAGGATTCAGACCAACTATTCCCTGGCCTTCAGAAATTCTTCATTTAAAGATAAGCTTGGTCTTCTGGTCATTTTGCAGTTCATATCTTGGTTTTATCTAGCTACCATTAGAAAATGAGGCAAAACTTCTTTTAACTTCTTGGTATCCACAAAGAGCCATAATTTGAGATTTATGATACTACCTATTTCTGCTTCTAGGGTTTGTCTTTAAGTAAAACAAGTAAAATAACTTCATATAAATGTATAGTGAGGTGCATGGCAATTATTTTACCATACGGGCACACATAGAGGAGAACAGGTATAAAGAGGTGGGTAAAATAAGAGGTTTGCTTGGGAGTGAGAACTGTAGAATCTAGACAACATGAATATAAAATGTAAGCATGGGGATAATAGAAAAAAATATCAAGACCTATAGAGACATCTTGGTAAATAGTGCAGAATTTGACCTTTTGGTGTCTATCATACATCCACCTGCCTTTCTTTGGGACTGGTATCTCCAATGTCATTTTGCATTGTCTTGCAAATCCTCTGATGCCTATTCAGGAATGTTGTACAGGGAGAATCCAAGAAATAAGACAGACAACTTCAGCAACTACAGGGACAAAAGCCACATCTTTAAGTGTCTCAAAGCCAAAAAATTGCTCTCCTTCTGAATCCAAGGGGTTGTACAAGCATTAGCCACAATTATATTTCATGCTTTTGACAACATGGTGATCCACATTGCTTGGACTCAGGTGGAAAGGAATGTACTTAGCCATGGCACCTGTAAACTTTCACTTTCTTCATCTGACTTCAAAGTCTGAACAGACATTTTTTGGCAAAAATAGGTTGCTGTCAGCTACTCAAAAAAAATGCCCCTTTTTTAGTTCTTTTTTTTTAAACTAGCAGTACATAATAGTGATCCTGTGACAAACTTGGGCACTGAACCCTGCCCCTGTTCTCTGTCCTTGGTCACCTTGCCCATTAAAACCACAACCTACAGACACCAGTGAGGCACAGGATGGAAAAGGATGCTTCATTAGCCTTGTAACAGTCTTGGCTTTTCACCTGGTAACTCGAGGAAGAGGATATAGGAAGAAGATTAAAGGTGAAGAGAAGTTCTTTTATTAACAAAAACAGGACCCAGAGGACCTGGATGTGCCCTGATGTTGCTGTGACAAAGTACTGAAACACTGGAGCCACCAAAATCCAGCCAGATTTTACACAAGCCCCTTGACAGAGCAGATGCTGTTCAGACAAGCACTTGGATGGCACCATGTTCTCCCCCAAAATTACCAAGCCTATCCCATCAAATGGAGGTTGAGGCCCACATCCAAGGCACGTATTTGGGACTATGTGACAATTCAAGTGTGTATTCCAGAGAGATCCAATTCTCTGCAGGGCACCAGAGCTGCAGCCCAGCTGTGCTTCTGGACTGAAAGGATTTTGCCATCCCGTTTTTGGCTTTGGCACTGAGTTTTATAGGGGTATATTGAACTGTATAACAAAGCACCACTGAACAGTACATGTTTCATAAAGTAGTTTTGGTTTTCTTCCTAGATTGAGTTATAAAAAACTCCTCTCCTCCATTTTTTAATTAAGAGAAAAGAGCATGACCTTCTTGCACAGATGACTAGAACAGCATACACAAAGGCACTGTGGATTACCCCATCTGCAAGCAGGCCCTATATAAACAGCAGGGTAGCATTTCCAGAGAAGCCAAAATCCATTTTCCACAGGGGTATAAAAACACTCTCTTTTTGTTTTCTGTTCATGGGAATTGAGAAAGGCCTGAAGGAGACAGAAGCTGCTACAGATATGATCAGCTGAAGCTAATCTTGTCTGCAATGAGTGAGTTGCTTGATCAGGGCTCGAAGTGCTCAGTTATTGATGCTGAAAGAGGCACTGCTCCTGGAAACCAAGCAGGTGCTGCAGCACTTCCCTCAGGGTACACCTTCCTGAAACCCTCTGGGCTTAATTTTTGGGGGTTCAGTTGGCTTTGGTATGTTTGCTTTTGTTTTCTGTTGCTGTTTTCTTTTTTTAAAAATTTCCCTCCCTCCAAAACAAGATATTCCTCCTATAAGGTCTACAGGTGGAAAGTGGAAGTCTTTTCTCTTCTCAAAACATCTGTAATTCAGATCAATATTTGCAATTTGAATTTTCCATTTAGTTGCAATGAAACAATGAAGAGATGCCAAGAAAAGCTACTGGTTATAAATTATAGCACCCCAATAGTAAAACCACTGCAATATTGAAAACGCAGTAATAAATTTATTTCCTTTCACTGTAACAAATCCCAGGATTTTCATTTTGAAAATAACCTTGCATGAAAATGAATGCAAACCTCCCATAAAATTCCAAAGATCAGGAGACATGAGAAATATGGAGAGAAAAAAGCACTGAACAGACAGCATGGTTTGTCTTGTTCAGTCTGCCCAACATCTGCAGCCCTTACTCCTTTTTGGCTTCCACTAACTTTGCTCACTGTAGTTTCTGTGCTGAATTTTCCCTTTCTCTACAGCCTGAATGTGTTTTACCTTCCTGAGTAGAGGATTTCCACAGGCTGTGGCTTAAAACCCATGGCTGGCTGGCAGTGTCACCCCCTTGCCCCTCAGTACTATTGCTTTATCTGCTACTGAAAGTCTGTAAAAAACAAACCCGCTTTATTCAAACACCCTGAAAGAAAGATCTGAATACCCATATACCGAGGAATCTGAGGAAAGACTGGAGGGGGATCACCAAACATGCCAACTACTTTTTGGCAGTTAATAGATTTGGTCAGCTCCAGCTGCTGTCCACCTTGGTGCAAGAGAACCATCTTTTGAGTGAGAGCTTCTCCTTCCTGCTGCAACCGTCGGCGATGGATGGATGAGCTGACAGCAGGCACCCCTGGGATGCACTGCTCAACACACATGTGCAAGGAGGCTTTCCTTTCTGGGCTAACTGGGGTCAATTCCTGCTCTCCACACCCACCTCTGCGCCCTCTAAACTGCCCTTTGTTCAGAACTCCCAGGCCTGGCTATCTGAGAGCTCTATTTACGGCACACTGACACCAATCTTCAGAAAGATCTCACATGCACTTGGCTTAAAACACTTGGAGCTAAGCAACAAATTCAGAGAAAATAAAGTGACTTCAAATATACTTAGGTTATTTTTCAACCTGTAAAAACAAGTATCCAGTCTTCAAAACTATCCATATTTAGAAACTTTCTCCCCTCCCCAGAGGGATGGAACAGTTCACACTCTGCATCCTCATACCAACATCTGGATTAAAAACTACTAGTAGTCACCTTTCACTTGGTAGAATTTTACATTATTTTACGGGAAAAAAAAGTGATCTGTTATGATGAAGAAAATCTGAATTTACAAATACTGTGAACCAGATCCTTCTCTGTTTGTACATTTATCTTCCTCTAAGACTTTGGTAAGACATTTCCTATCTTGTTTGTTACCTTTCCATCACAGCTTTGCACAGACTTGTGTGAAGGTCTAAAGATGTTTGATTAAATTTCTACATTAAGTAAATTCTATTTGAAAAAATATTAACTATGTGAGTTTTCTTCCTGGTTCAGACCACATCTTTGTTCCTACGTGCCTGGATCATGTGTGGTTACTGATTTCCAGAACTGGTGTGGTGCTGCATCCTCCCAAATGACATACCTTCGATGTAGTTCTTACAGCAGGTTTTCTGAAGCTGTGAATGACAACATGGAAGAAGCCCCAATAAGCAATTTTGGGAATTCAAGACTGTACTCCAGCCAAAATATGAATGGTTCAGATAAATTTGTGAAAGAGGTGATTGTTCCCCACGTGTAAAGACAGCTCCTACTTCTTAAAAATCAGTTAGTTTGGCCACAGTCACTCTCCTGGGGCACCCAAGCCAAGGTGTGCTTGGTTTGCACTGATGGCCTCCACTGTCACAATCCTTATTCCACACCAGTTTTGGAGCTCCAAAAGGAATGACAAGACTCAGGCTGCCAGAGATCTCCTGGTGGCAATTAGTCAAACAAAAAGAGCAAATTCTTGGTTCCTGATGCTCAGCCCAAGGCCACCCTCTCTCTCTCTCTCTCCCTCCCCCAGACTCGGAGGTACCCTCTGTCGGAAGGGGCATTTCAGAGTGGTTTGCATAGATCAGAGCACTTGCCTCCCTGACTCTCTCTGATTCCTCCCCTCTGTCCCTCCCTCCCCCATGCTGCAAGGCAGAGAAAAGCATCTGTCTCTAGGACAGCTCAGGACCTAACAGTAGCCCCATTCTTGCCTTTCTGGCAAGGAAGGAGGGTTAGGTGCTTCAACAACACATCACGCATGGGGAGTGGGAGGGGGGAAGGGATGAAAGAAGGCAGCAATTTCTGACAATATGTGCCATTTGTGTGCCTCCCTAACACTAATTTCAAGATAGAATAATAAAAATTTACCACAGACACAATTTATTATTTGTTTGCATTTCAGGATCTTAAAAATAGAGCAGGCAAATCATAATACATGATGTCCCCAGCGATTTCTATTCCCTAATTGCACAGATAACTTGCTTGATTAGAGCTGTGCTGTGTACAACAGCACTAGCTGGAACACGGCGAGTCTATTTACTTCAGAAATGCTCAGGATATGATTAGCAGGAGAGCATAAATGATCATATTTATGCAGAAACTAATCTACGCTCTGGACAGAAACAATGCGTATTGTATTTTTCCACCCAGTATGTTTCTTTTTGAAAATTCCTTACACAACAAGTGCCTCTGAGGTACTTACTTTAATTTTCCTGTTGCAATTTGTAATTACCTTGGATTGATATGTCTGTTTTCCTAAATAAATTGCCTTACTGGCAAAAATATGCCCTCTTTGTAAGCAGATTATATCTAGTACCACACAGCACAGTCAACTTCTTTCTCGTTGGGAGAGGAGGGTTTGAACTCCTTGCCATGAGGAATTCTGTTATTTTGTTTTCAAATACATCAAGGACATTTTCTGTCCAGAAAGAAAGCTGCCCTGTAAATGATGGGGATGCTTCTGACATTCATCTTCTAACTAAGGATATTTGCATTTTTGGGACTTCCACTGCGCTCTCTGCAGCAGTGAGAAGTAGCTTTTGTACACAAAAACTGGCACCAGAAGAAAGAGATGGTTTATATCTCTATTGTCAAATCATACATTTGTTGTGACCTTTTCTATGACATACATGCAGATTACTCACCATGACAAATATTTACCATGTAATATAGGAAATACAATCAATAATATTTCTGATACAATGGGAAAGACATTAAATTCCAGAAAATGGAGAGGAAGTTCAGCCCTTTTGTCTGTGGTGCCTTCAGGCCCCTGCACAGCACAAAAGCTTAACTACAATCTACAGGCCACCCACCATCACTCGGCAGAAGAGGGGCACCCCTCAGCAGGACAGATAACACACTGCTGATGAATTCATGCTGCTGAGGCACGGACAGTGGGATTCTTTCAAGAGGGATGAAAACTAAACCTCTCCCCAGGAGGAAAATTCTTATTTTCAGAATTTGCAGAGATAGACTGATTTCAGTTGCATTTCACTTTACACTTGAAATTGCACCGCTCCCCTGAGCCTTTGGAGGTCATACCCTCTTCCCCAAGCTCCTTTCACCATTATCCATTGTCAGTAGAAGAGTCAATGATTATTTTCAAGTTATTTATCTATTTCATGTAAGTCTCTATAAGTGTTTCCATGTTTCTCCTACTGTCCAGAGAGCTCTTGGCTATGCTATTGTGGCATTCAGTGATCAACAGCGAGCACTGGGATCACCTCCAGCAGAATTTTCTATATAAATATACAGAAGCTGAACAATCTTCTGTTCAAAAAGCAAAAAAAGATTACATAAACCCCCAAATCCCAAGAAAAGGACAAGACGTAGTTAGTAGTTGCTGACTATAAACTAGACAGGCAAGTTTTCTCTTTCTTCTTTATCTCAGAAGGAGGATGCTTACTCTCCTTATGCTGACATCACAGAACATCCTGGGTTGGAAAGGACTCACCTAAGATCAAAGCCCAGCTCCTTGTTTTGCAGAACAGCTCCACCACTTGACCAAGAATGTTGTTCAAGTGCTCTGGGAGGGACCCTGACCACTTCCCAAGGAAGCCTGTTCGTGCCCAGCCACCCTCTGGGTGAAGAACCTCTTCCTAATATCCAGCCTGAACCTTCCTGACACAGCTCCAGGCCATTCCCTCGGGTCCTGTCCCTGGTCACAACAGAGAAGAGCTCAGTGCTTGCCCCTCTGCTTTCCCTTGTGAGGAAACTGGGATGAGGTCTCCCCACAGTTGTAACAAGCACAAGCTTAGCAAAACCACTGCATTCCTCCTCAGCTGGCTTCAGTGAGACACACTGGTCTGTGAATTCTCAGACACATTCTCCTTGTCTCTTGCTAATCAAATTTCACCGCTGGGAGCCAAGCAGATGATGCTCAGATTTCGTGAGATGGGGAGCCTGGCCGATTGCTGTTCTGCTGGGTACCTGACCATGTCACTCTGCTGCCTTGCCAACACTCAGTCAAGCAGTCTCATAGAGGCAAACGCCAATACCAGCCCACCAGAAGGTGACTGATGACACAGACTGTGCATCACGTGCATTGTGGTGCCCGGGGAAGGGATGGCCACTGCAGCTGAGAGGAAGCAGGACCCTGTGGAACTGAACTGTGTTTATAGCAGTGCAGCTGGCCATGCTGATGCTTTGGAGGCTGCACCATGCTGCAGGCCAGCCTGCAGCTCAGCAGGAAGAGCAGGTGGGGAAAAGAAACACTCTGCACTTTGTTCAACTGTAACCAGACGAACTCTGCCTTCAGAACGGGGTAGTTAGATTGGACACTAGGAAATTGCATAGATTTTCTGATGGGATGCTACTTTGCAGTCTCTATCATTTCGTTTTCAATTTCTTTCCAAGAGTTATGGGTCAATGGCTAGAGTCAAATATAACCACTTCCTCCTGCTTATGGTAATTACTAACTCCCACTTTATCACAGTGCCTTTTATCTGAAGTATCCCAAAGCATTTTACAAATTCAGCAACACATCAATGTTGGACCTGATCCAAAGCGCATTAGGGTTAATGAAGTTAATATACAATGTATTATATGCATGTAAACATTTCATAAATTGCTTGCAATAGCATAATTACAGTTGAGGCCATCCAAACTGCCTTAACTCTGCCCTGTAGTGATGGAAACAATAGAAAAGAATAACTGGATGAGTCTTCCAAAGACAGGCTGCATTTTTTGCAGCTAATTCAAATTAAGACCATATTTAAATACTTAAATAATAATTAATGTGTACTATTGGCCAAGGACTGCATTTATGTTATGTGTGCCACTTAGTTGAACATTCTCATTCTTGAGATTTTTACAGTTTGACTATGAGGCTGAATTTCCTAGATTGAATGCAGTTTATCAGATAAACTCTGAAAGAAATTATTAGGGTAGAGGCGATGACAAACACTAGTTCAATTTTAACACTGTATTTATCTAACTAGTTATCAAAATGAGCCTAGGCACATCAGTGTGCCATCTTGACACCTTCCAGAACACTTGCTAATGCATACTGCCCCAGGGAGTCTTTAAACTGAAGGTGTACCAGGAAAAATATCATCCTCTGCTTCACACCTTTTTAAATGCTCTTTCCTGAAGCAGCCTCCAATGCCCACAGCTTGAAATAAGACACAAGTTGGATGGACATTTCCCCCAACCTAGTGTAACAACAGCTCTGGGAATCACACACTTTAAAACAAAGGCTTTGGGCTTTGCACTAACACCTTTAAAGTGTTCAAGCAAGCAAACCTATGGATCCATTTCAGCCATCCTTACAACATATAGCCTAACAAAGGCCCACATTGAAGTACCTCATGTCTGCCCTACAGCTGGGCTGGTGTTTTGAATGTGGACACCAGTATTTTAAAGTTGCTATAAATAGTAATTGCAATTTGAAGCTTGAATAGTTTGAAGCCCATCATTAAGAACAGTTATTTGGAATTTGGCTCCCCATCTCTCACTGATGGACTTCTGCTGAGTAAGTGATCTACCAAGTATTGTCCAGTGTGGACTTGTGTTTTCCTCAGCACTAGAAGGAAGAGGAGATTGAGAAGGACTAAAGAGCCGAGGGATAAATGACATTTAATAAAGCAAAGCACTCCCTTAAGTCTGCTCTGGGAAACAAAAGGACAGCACTTTAGAGCACTGTGTTATGATCAGCGCAGGAGTCATTCCCTGCACTCGTATCTGCTCCTAAAGTGCTTCCACTAGAACAACACAATTCCCATCCTTCTTCCCAGTAATTCACTCAGAGTGTGCCCCAATTCACATGGGAGGGATTACAGGGAAATTGCAGTGCTTGTGAGGTACGCTGCCTTGGCAGCCTCGGACGCCAATGCAGACGACTATTCAGCAGAGACTCTCAAAACAGGTATAAAACAATGCAAGCAGATGCCATTTCCTCTACAGAAAGGGCTCAGCCCTGGAAAAGCTTTCCTTCTGCCTTGGATCAGGCTCCCCAGGGACAGCACAGCTTTGCTGCCAACTGAAGCACAAACTGACGCTGTCTAAGCCAGCGTGCTTTTTGTGATAACTAGACTTGGAGCATCTACTCAATGCACAGTGACAACTGCCATCAGCAGCAGCAACCTTCAGCCACTCAGATGTCTGTTCTGAAGATGCAGAATATTGTCTTGTTAGAGAAAAAATATTAAAACATTTTGTTTGTCTGGAAAACATCACAGTTCTTTAGTTTAGAATGGAAAATATTTTTGCAACAAAACTCGCTTCTGCGTCAAAGCAGAAAGTTTGTACAAAACCCTTTCTGTTCAGATCTGCATTGATTTAACAACTATACATTCTCCCATCACTTACTAACATTTTTAAAGTCATAACCTAGGCCAGCTGAATAAAGACTAAGAAAAAATTCCCTTAACTTCAAACGCTGCAGATATTCATAAAAACTGTGTGAAGGTGAAAGGGATAAGAGAAGTCTTCTCACCATGAAGACAGAGAAAGAGGGACTCAGACAGGCTGTGCAGTTTCCACACTTGAAAGTTTTCAAGGTCTGCATGGTTAATGCCCTGAGCAGCCTTGTCTCACATCTAACACTGCTTGGAGGAGGATGGAGTAGGGGTCCCTTTGAACCTGAATTATCCCACGATCCTGTGGAAGTAATTGTCTGACATAAACACAAGACAAAGTAACTTCAAAGTTAGTATGGGATTATCAAAGTATTTGATAACAAGTGCATTTGAGTTGGAAAAAATCTCACTCTGCTTTTCAAGCGCAGAAGGCCAAAGACCTGACCGATAAGGGCGAAAATAATGATACAAGCTAACCTTTTACCACGGGATTATCTCAACTCAGATGTTCACAACATAATTAAAGATCTTTATAATGGACACATTAATGAACTGCACGATTCCTTTCCAAATTTAAGGACTTAACAGTTGTACAGCTTCTACCAGATACAGGCAACATCAGCAAACCAGATTTGAGTGAGGGCAGTCCTGAAGGGATCAGGTTTGATGCAATTCAATAATGAGGCACGTACAGCTGGAAACACTTGTGGAAGTGCTGAGGGCACAAGGATTATTTCAGCAGTAAGATGAAAAAGTGAGCAGGTAAATTGGTGACAGTACAGTGACCTGATAAACTGGCAATAATCCAAGAATATGTTTAACACAACCATACGGGGGAAAAAAAAACCAAACTGGCTGGAACTATGAAATGAGTGAGAAAGCTTAAGGATCCGGGTTAAGTTGTTCAAGAGGAGCTCTTAGTTGGCATTAAATTAGTGAGGCCAATGTTATCTTGAGTTGCACGCCAAGGGAAATGTATTTCTAAATATTCCATTCCAGTTTAGGAACCCATATTCCAGGAGCATGGAAAGAACAGTAAGACATAAAAGTCAGTGCCAAAAAAAAAGAACCGTGTGATTTTAATTACATTACCCAGTTATTTAATTAATTCATGCAAATTTTAGTGGTAAAATTTCAGGATTTTTATGTTTACTGTTCATAAATGCCACAAATAAAGAGCTCTCAAAGCACACCACAGAGAAACTGTCTTCCAGACATGTAGACAAAGAAATAATAGGAGCCAGTGACTGGCCTTACAGCAGCTTCAATTCCCAGGAACCACATTACAACAAAAATCTCCAAGCCCCTAGAACACTCTAAAACCAAACAAATACGACAGTGGCTGCCACTTTGCATTGATGCTCACTCAAAAATAATTCTGTAAGAGGCACCTGGTGTAATTCTGTATGCAGATACCACAGGTGTGAATGTTTAGGACTCTCTACAGTCGTGCACCCACCATGCCAAGAACCAGCAACTCTCAGATAGAAGGGATCCATATATCAGCACTCTTCAACTGGCAGCCGAACTCTGCTTTACCTTCCTCTATTTGTGAGTCTAAACATCTAAAATATTCAGAAGCTATAACCCCGTTTGAACGTTTCCACTCTTACTTCAATGGGGCTGTGACATACAGCACATAGGATATAAGTGTTAGGAGCAGGCATCTATTTCACTCTGCCAAAGGCAGGAGAAATTTGGATTGCCTTGAATACTTGGCATTGTGAGTGTGCACAAACCTGAAAGAGCATAATTAAGATGAACATTGGCCTGTTAAGTCTTTTCTTAAATGGTGCTAGTCATGGAGGGGAAAAAAAGAACTGCAGAATAAAAAAGTGATTAGAAGCATTAAATCTGGTCATTTGGCTTAAATCCCACCCTGAGTCACAGTCTAGTAGGAAATACAGACACTTGATCTCTTTTTCCTCCTCTGTCCTTTCCTTTCCCAGTGAACTGAGTGTTATGCCACCCTCTGTCACCCTTCCTGTTGTGCCACTTTTCTGCAGACCTGCTTTTTCTACTCTGGTTATGTCATTATCTGTATTTTAGATTGCATTATCATAATCACCCAAAAAACTTCTATTTAACAAGGGCTGGGTACTTTGTGTTAGCATTTTGAGTAGATGACTTTATAGCCACCTTCCTCGCTGCACTGCAGCTTCCCAAAGCTAAGGAACATGTTTCCATTTTCTAACTAATTACAGCAATCAGATGTAAAACAGTTTTAGAAAGTGACTGATCAGCAGATTATTTGGAGGGGTTTTTAGTTGGTTGGGTTGTTTGGGAGTGGAATTTTTTTGGGGCGTCTTGTTGTTTTAAAATGGAGCTGTTTCCCAGTATTCTCATTGTACACTTCTCAAAAACAAACCTCTCCTTTCTGTTTAAAATAAAAAATATCAGCAATGCTGTCTAACCAAGATTACAGCTCAGAATATCTATTCAGCCAATAAATTCACCTATTTAAGTTTTCCCCAGACTCCCCAAACCTTCAGAGCATTTTTAAAAATCCAAACTCTGTGGTTATAAATAAATAAATAAAGAAAGAAAGAAACTTTGACCTATTGTCTTTGTTAAATGGCCACCAGAATTCTCCACGGCAGTTGTGGTGTTGGAAATGGGGCCATGGAGAAGCAATATGATATTTTAGCTCTGTAGGAGAGTGAGTGCACTTCCTTGCCAACAGCTGGGTCAAAACAACCCACAAGGAACGGCACGTCCTAAACCTTACAGTTCTGTCAAGTTACACCAGGACCCAAACACAGAACATTGCAGGGAAAAAAGCCCCCCCTGGCCACACCACTCGACAGCTGCTTACAAGGAGCACAAATCTCGTGCCTTTGAGGCAGGTGGTGCCAGTCCATCTTCGTGGGCAGCCGTGTGACCTGGCCTGGCCCTCCCTGGCATGCCGGGGGAGGCACATCCATCTCATCCCCTCCCAGGTGTCACTCAGGCTGAGCAGTTCAGCAGGTGTTTCTGCTCACATTAAAGGCTTGCAAATGGCGCTGCTAATTGAATTACAAATTAACTCATTATCAGATACAGTAAGTAATTTCTTTAAATTAAGTGGAGATTAATTAGAATAGCTGGGCAGAACAACTGAAGCAAAATGGTCCCACCCCCGCCATCAACAGCTAAACCTGTCAAATTATTCTAATCTGACTGAAATTGATTTGGGATTATCAAGCACATCTGTCAAACCAGCATTAAAATACTTCAAAACTTAAGTGATTCTCCTAATATTAAAACTTGAGTATTTGACACTTACAACACTTGAGAATATCCTCAAAAAAAGGAGTTATTTAGCTACATTTCTTGAAAGAATGGATTCAGGTGCTTATGAAGGGCACACCTGATAGTTGCTTTAGCAGATTAAAAATCCCGATAGAAAACAGCCCCTATTATCCTTTGAAACTTTATTACTTCTGAAATAGTTATTAGTACCGGAGTAATATTCCCTGATAGCTAATAATTATACTGAGCTTTGCTCAGGTTGTACAAATACATTCATGGTCACCAGTGACCCTGCAGCTCTCAAGGTTACCCTTCATAGCACGACATTGTGTCTATGTGTCAAACAGGCTGAGACAATAAAAGTGCTGAAAATATTCCCAAACCCAATATTTTTTTGAACAGAACATTCAAATACAGCGATTTTTAAAATCTGTTCCTAAATGAGGAGAAAATGGTCAAGCATTATAAATCATTATTAGCAACTGAAACGTTAAGGACAAAGCCAATTTAGAAATAATCCATCAACTGATCAAGAATTTTCTTTCTCCTCCCATATGTATAAGCAGTGCCACATGAAATCACCCAAAGCCTTACAAATAGCATTTCTACCTGCTGAAAAATAATCCATTAAAGTCTTTTCATGAGAGTCACAATAAAGTACATCATGATAAACTGTATTTTAATTGGAGTCTATGAGAAGGAAATTAATTTCACCAATAACCTTCTGTGATAAGGAGACACACGGGTAATTTGATGCCAGCTTGGTCTTGTAACTCGAACTTCCCAAGGAAAACTGAGATTCAAAACACCATCATTTATAATCCCAGAAAGGGACTAGGTAGGGTGGGCCTGAGAAACACAGGACAAGCATGTAAAATGTTAATTACTACCTCAAAATACCACCTCTCCAGAAAAGAGCAATAACCCAGAGGGACACGAGGGCAGTAAGAGGCATCAGCTCTGTCCAGAAGGGCCCAATTTTCTTTACAGTGTCCAGTACAAAGCTGGTAACAGAACAGACACAATCAAAAAACTTTGGGAAAAAATTTAAAAAAAAAAGCCCCATGGGAAGTGCTGAGCACCCAAAGAGGTTATTTGGAGAAACTGCAGGGAAAGGAAGGCAGGTCAGGATTCCAAAAACCCCCAGGGTCTCAAGCCAGGTTATGAAATAAGTAACTCAAAAGATGCACCCAGAAGCAGAAAGAAATATTTAAATCACATATTAAACAATCATCACAGCAGAACAAACTTGACTGATGAGTTGTGGTGATAAACAATGACAAACTTATTTCTTTCTCTTTTTAGTGTAAATTAAAATGGCATAGAAACGTGATGACTGTTTTGATGTGGCCACATCCTGGCAAGTCCTCTATGGCTTCCTCAGAATTGTGGAGCTGGAAACATTTGAGGAAAACATTTGCCATCACTCTGACACTCCTGCTTATTCCCATCCCCACATCTAAACCATGGGTGTGGTACAACGCTGAAGTAGTAAGGATAAAGTAGATAAATTGGAGTCACACAGCAGGAATCCTCACTTCTGGAAAGGAATGGGCAAAGAAGGGGGTTGGAAGAGAGTTAAAAATGCTAACTGTAGCAATTAAAATTCTCTATAAAACCATCCATGCTACCATATTAGAAAGCAGACCATTTCCACAGCCACTGGAAGAGGTACAATAAATTAACCAAATGACACACTAAAAAGCTTAAACTTAAAATCTGCTAATCCCCTTAGACTCAGCCTCTAACAATTTTGCAACAGGAACTGCAGCTCCTTTTGACAGAAACAGTAAATCATCCCCTCAAGCAGCATATCTTACTGCAAAATAGGTATGTAAGAAACTATATCTGTCCCAGTCGGTTCAGAACAGTGTTTTAGAGCAGCTTATGGTTATATTTTAGAAGAACTTTTTCCCCATTTAAAAATTCCATCAGTTTTAATGTTAAATCCAGTGATAAACTGAGCACTTAGAGATATTAGAGGCTTTTTCAGTAGATGTTCTAGACATTTTGCTAGCTTTCATGTTATTCTAGAGGCTAGTTAAGCTCATTGTTTGAAGTCCAAAAGCTTTTGGAAATTGATGTCTAGGGCTAAGCTTAAATCTTTAAACACTTTTCAAAAGCAAGATTCGTACAGAGAGCCAAACAGTCTTAGCAGTCAGCCTTTTTAACAGGACCTATTTGCAAAGATGGATCTAAAATAGATTACTTTATCTGGCTGTTCCAATGAAAGTCATTTTCGGAAAGAAATTCTCTAATACATCAGTATATTCACAGAAAGTAGCAGTTTCTAATTTGTCCTTCATACAGCTGCAAGTGCAGCAAAGATCTTAAATTCTTTATCACAGCGGGGTGAAGGGTAAAGAAGGGAAATGCAGATGTAAAATACTGAACTCATTTATTTGGACAGTGGATGAAGCAACCGTGATACGTCTATTGATTTGCTGCTCCACTAATTAACATAGTGCTTTCAGTCTTCAAGTTTTCATCAAAAGATTGAGCTGTTTAAGACAGTGTTTGCAAAGTCACTTCTCAGAGATGCCACCTTAAACCAGAGCAAAAGCTCTGTAATTTCTGGTTTTAATTGGTAATGAAGAGGCCAATTCTCTGAAGACCCCAATCCATGTATTCTGAGATGCAGCCTTGTGCACAACAATGTGAAAAGCAAGCCAAAATAAAATGTTGCATATTTTTTTCTAAGTAGCAAACACATTGGAACAGGATACCAGCGTAGAAAAAAATTCCCATTATAAACATGGAGACATCAGACCTGCATCCCTCACCAGGCATCTCCCTCTCCCTCCATGATGCATGACTAGCAAGCTAACAAATACTTCCTCAGCAAGTATGAGACAGGAAGTAAAAAACAGGGTCCCAGAAATTAAGACCACATTTCCATTAAATTCTACCACGCTTAACAAGGCAGCAGCTCATTAATTTCCTGAGGTCTGCTCACTCATAGCCACAACAAACAACTACAGCTCGAACAGCAGGAATGGTGAGACAGTGTTCTTCATGGGATTCTCATGTCTCCTGACATCAAGAAGATTGTTTATTAACACAAGCTTATTTTTTTTAATGACCTTTACACAAGCAGCATCTCAGAAGGCAGAAGAGGAGTAGTTATGGTCTTCATGAGCCTGAAGTCCAGCTTGTTTTCTTAACTCCTGACTTTTCTCAGCAATTACTTAGAAAATTCTCTTTCATTCAGAATATCACCACACATCCCTGACCTTTGTTCTTTGCTACATACAGATAATTAACCCACCAAAACAGTACTTTCACACCATGAAAGAAGAAAACAAGACCACTGCCTGGGAATTAATCTACTCCCTGGATAGCAGAACACAGTCTCAGTTAATAGACCCAAAAAGGCTTCTGATAATATTGTCTCATTGCCAGCACAAAGTCATGATGGAGGTCTTGCCCTTACAAACACATCTACAGAAAGGGCTCAGGGCCCTTGCAAAACTAGGAGGGTGAGGACAAAGGCAAAAAGCTTGTATTTCACTTCCCCCTGTTTCAAGGAAAGAAAGGGGTAACAAGGATAAAAAATCCACTGGGTTCTGAGGAATGTGCAGCCCATGAAGTGGTGCGAAGCCCAGGGATTTCCAAATTTGGCTGCTTGAAGGATGTGTATCATTGCTCTTAAACAAACAGCCCCAGCACGGAGCCCTCGGCTCACAGACTGCTGGGTGTACGGGTGGTCCCCCTGTGGAGAACCCTTCCTCTGGTTTCTGTCTCTTCTTTTTTATTTTTTGCCATTATTTCTGACGAGGACCAGGACATAGAGAGATACTTTTAGACTTCAGTGGATACCCATCCAGTACTGCTGTGTGGGTACAAAACTGAGGAGCAAGCCCAGTCACCTGGGCTATGTGACAATTTCCTTCAAAAGACACTGCAGAAAATAATTAGGAGCCCTGTGTTAATGGGCACATATTTTAAACTCCAGGTAAGCATCTTCCACAGAAGTGTGGAACAGCTATTCAATCCCAATACAGTTCAAATGAACTATACAAATTCGGTTGTTTTTTTTTTCCCCGATGAATTCTAGTCATATTTTCCTTATATTAACAGCAAAATGAAAGCCTTTCCTTATGTGCCAAGAAGCCCATTTGTAACTAATTAATTCTCAGGGTTTTTATGCTGGTCTTTCTACTTACAATTTTACAGTTCAAAAGAATAAAACACAACCTCTTTGCTTAAAACAACATGCAGAGCCTTTTCACTGAAAGTGATGTTATGACAAGATGGATTATAATAATGTTTAATAAAGTTGCGAGCTCAGGTAGGATGAATGTGTGTCAATATTATAACAAGAAAATGAAGAAAATAAAAGCATGTGGAAGAAAAAATTAAAAGGGATAAAACAAAATAAGTATGGCCACATACTGGGATTCTACAACAATCTCAAATACATCAACCACATGGGAACCAGTCAACAAAATGATCATCATTTATGTGTATCTACACCATAATCAGAAAAAATCTTGTGAATCATATTTAGAAAGAATTCAAGGAATTCCTTTGTCCCTTATCCTGCTGGATATTTCCAAGGGAGTGGATGGGGGAGGAAGCTGTAACTGCTCTTAAAACCATCAAGATTTCTTAAGAGATGAACAGCGACAAGTGGATTTCTCCTCTGTCCATTTAACTTTGCAGATAGCAGATTTCAAAATGGCACAAAAAAAAATAAAATCTCCAGACATGAGGATTACAGAGCCTGGTCCAGCCTCTGAATGCAGTGGTTTAGGAAGAGATGTCTGCAAGAAGAAGCTTCAGGGTGACATGGCTGAAGATCCTGGTGGCTGCAGAGGAGCAGTGTCCTGGTGCTAGCTCAGAAACCAAAGCTTAACTTGGTCTACTCAAACTTTAATAAACATAGGTGTGAATTTACACCTTGGGACAAACTGTTTGCGACCCATCTCCTCTTTGGATCAACTTTAATCCTCAAAGTGTGGATTTGGACACCACCTGTGTCCAAAAGGCCATTCACCAAAACCTTCAAAGGCATGAGAGGATGAATTGCCCTCCAGGGAGTGAATCTTCTGCCCCGGGTGCCTCAGAGTTGTTTGCCTCAATGACCTACATCTCACCCTGGAACCCACTGGAATTTTTAGGTGAGGGATTTCTCTCCCCTGCAGCACTGAAGGAACCTGAGTGCTATTCATGCCTATCCACACAATACTCACCAAATTGAAGCTGTCCAACAACCCTGGGCTGTAAAGCAGCTTTAAATTAGACAACAGCAAGAATTTCCTTTTGTTGTGAAATCAGGGGAAAACTCCATCCTACATTCTCCTAGACATAGGTATCTATAGAAGCTCTAAGAACACAGCTGCCTAATGCAAAAGGATTTATCCTCCTGGCTAGCAGTGCAGTTCTTTTTCAGGATATGACTGCGTGAAGATGTCAACTATTTGTTTGTCTGTCTAGCAGAAGTGTTCCTCAAGTGTAAACATGCCTGTGGCCGTGCCAAAAAGAAAAATTGTTTCCCCCTTCCCAAGTCCTGTTAGTTTTACAGGGCCAACACAACAGCAGGCAAGCCAGATTTGAGTCCCCTCGCAGCTCAAGGTTTGCTAGGCTGTATTTTGTCGCACCTGCACAAGCACACTGAAAAGGCAGGTGTAAACAGAAGCTGTAATTTGTCCTGCTGCTGCTGATGCATGGGGAGGCAAAAAACCCAGCTTGAGCCAGAGCCCCAGTCGAATGCACAAGGCTGCCAGGTAGAAAAACAAAAGCATCTTTTCAGTCCCGACCTGCAAGTATTTTATATGAAAATCACTAAGGCACAATAAATATAGAACCCCACAAAGAACTTTTTTTACAGTCAATTTTTCAGAGGAGAACTGCAATTTCTATAATGAATATGCATTAAACCCTCCATAAAAAAGTTAATTAAGAAAATGAGCTTGTTTTTTCTACTCAAAATAAGTATTTTGCTGTTTAAAAATACGGTATGCACAGTAAATATAGTTTGGCAGGAAAGGTTTGTTGCAGAGCTCCATTGATACAGATAAAAGAGTTCTTCTCCAGTGCAACTTATAACAAATTTAGACACCCTGTGCACAGAAATAAAATATGAAAAATAAAAAAAGCAGTGCATGAAACACCACAAGATCATAAAAAAAGCAGAACAGAGATGTGCAGAAATGGTACAAAACCCTTGGGAAAAAGAAAGGTCAGATATTTGCTATTAAAATGGATAACTAAAGTGGATTCTTCCTCCCATCTCACATTACAACTAGTTTCAGTAGAAGCAGAGGACCCCACAGATTTTCCATCAGCATTCTGGGGAAAAAAAAAAGTCTTTAAAGAACTGAAGGTTTCCTTTTTCAGTCACACAGATTAACATGAAGACTTTTGAAACCACATTCAAACAATTCTCTATTGATAGTATCCAAATATTCTCTAACTTATCCAAGAAAAGAAATAATGACAGTGGCCTGAAACAGGAGGCAGTAAATAAGGCTATCACAGAGGTGACAAAGAAAAATACAGAAGGTTGAGAGAAAAACATGTATGGTTTGATATAGAGACAACCTATATCGAAGAAGAGCTACAGATTAAAAGGGTCTTAGGTGTAAGCAGAGAAACAACAGGAGGAAGAATTCAAAGAAAAAAAATCTACTTGTATCATTAAGAGAGGAGAAATAGAGTAAACCACTAATAGGGAAAAAAAATCCTAATTTACAGCAGTTCATAGTTAGAAATGAAAGTGTTAGTTTTGCCAACGAAAATAGAAAAAAACCATTGGGGTGCTGCAGACTCGGTGCCAAGCCAAGAGGAGGAGAGGGAGCCACAGCCCATCACTGAGGCTCCTGAGCACCAGCAGCAGTGGATAACTTCCCCTGGGATGGCTGAGGAACCCCTCTCCCCTGGGCAGCCAGCACTCGTGCTCTGCAGCACAAGCAAGGAGATCCTTGAAAAGGAGGCAGCTTCAATGGTTGGCAAAGGCTCCTTGTCCATACCTCATCCCCCAGCTGCAAGTTAAACTGATCTCCAGCCTACTCCACAGCTAAAGACTAGACTGCACTACCATGTATGATAGTGGTGAGGTGGATTCATCAGGGCAGAAGTTTGTTGGGACCAAAATTCTGTTCCCCAAACCATTTTTTTTTCTTTTTATGACCACTGGAGGAATCAAAATGAGCCAGAAGCCAGCAAACATGATAAACTAAGAGTATGGAAAGACACTTCTTTTCATAGCACCCAGAAAATGAGACATCCTCATCTGTAGCTCAAGGAGCCTCTCTGACAAGCAGCCTCAGACAGGCACCACATGAATGATGAAACCCCAGCCTGCTGCCTGAGACCACAACACACACCGTGCTCAGAAGAGCACATCACAAAGAACCCTGAAGAGCAGACCAGAGCAAACCCCTCTGACAGGGCTCAGAGTCACTCCTGTGCCTCCAGAGCTCACCCTTTACACCCAAGTACCATCTTCTCCAACAGCCCATTGTACAGGCAGCACACAGATACCCACCAGCCCCTGTTCCCTTTGGTTTATTGTGTAAAACTCCAAAGAAATGAGGGTGAGCAGAGCAGGACCTCATCCAACTCCAGGCAAGGAGACACACACTCCCCCCTAAAGTTATCTGTGTAACTTGTTTTAACCATATCATTTCACAAAACACAAAGTTTCTTACCTGTTGTCAGGTGGTGAAGAAGGAGCTCCTCTCTGCTCTAATTCAACATCTTTTTCCCTCACAGGCAAGAAACCAAGCCTGCCCACCTGAGGCTGATTTAGAGCCTTGACCATGGCACAAAGCTACTGGGGCAGGTGGATGCTGTGTGGGTAACCAGCTCCAAAAGGGAGCTTTGTAGGCAAAACCCTCATTGCTCATTTCAGAAATGGAGAAGGGGGAAATAATTGACTCTTAATTTAGCTGTTTTCCTTCCCTTATCCTTGCTGTCATTTCTTTCCAACTTTATCTCTTAGCCTGCTTTTCTTTTTACATCAAGCATTTAGATAGCTCCAATTTCCTGAAAAGGAATAAGCTTTCATGAAAACCTAAAGTTACATTTTGGACCTAAGTGAAAAATGCTTGGTTTACTCTGGCAAATTAATGCACATATGCAGGAATTGTTGGTATTTTACCAGCTGTCTTTCACAAAGCATTGGCTGAAATGAAGATTTTCTTGTGAGCTAATGGGAAAACCTTCTCATCAGTGTGCTCTGCCTAACGAGTCACGGCAGCTCCTGCTGGACCAGAGCAGGAATCCAACTTGGCCACATCACCAGCCTTGCTCAGTGACAGGCATTAGCAGGTTCTTTGGGGAACAAGAACTTATGAAACACCTTTCCCTGTGCAGGGGTTGCAGTCCTTACCTGTTAGAAGAGCATGATCCATGGTGCTGGTCTCACAAAGGAGTTTTAGGAGGTTTGTGGGAGCCTTTGGATTCCAGGGCTTCTTCAGAAACGTGTTTATTTGAGTTTTACATATGTTCAGGTCCTAACAGAAATGTCTCAGCAAAAAGGTGGTTCTTATGCAAATGCTCATAGCAAGTCATAAATAATATAAATTTGATTAAAAACAAGCTATTGTGTTCTGGTCTTTCTGCACACAGTTGCTTTGTAAATGCAGGCTGACTGAATCCCCTGCAGAGAGGCACCTGAAGCATCACCAAATTCTTCTTTGGAAAATTAAAAGAACAGGAAAAACTTGGGCTGGTTTCCAAAGTGGCAAGTTCAGTCCACAGATGGAGGTGCACATGAAGCCTTCCCACTAGAACTCTCTCCTCTCACACGTGCCTGATCTCAGTGCTGGGGTAATTAATTCTCATGTCCTCTCAACACATCTTCCCCCTCATTACCAAGACTGTGATGATACTGGATGGTGTCTTGTCTAGTCTATTAAAATGCAGATTACATGACAAAAAGACCTTCAGCATCCAGAACTGTCAGTCCAGCACATTTCAGCTCCCGCTGGTGCTGGCTGGAGGCTCCCATATGTAGGGAGCTGAATATCTGAGCTGGGATCTGTGGCACAGATATCAGGACACTGCAGTTTTTAGTCACTGCTGGCACACAAGCAAATAGAGAGACATTTTTCTTCAGTCTGTTCTGTGGTATCCTGAAGACAAAGCACCTTTAGTCTCTCCTCAAGAAACTCACCATGTGCTTCACTGGAGGAAAAAAGTCAGGGATAATTAAAGGAGACATGTGCTGTCCGAACTTCTGACAGAAGCTTCTTTGATAAATAATTCATCTTAAAAATCTTGAGAGGTACGAATGAGGTGGCAAACGAGGTGATCCTCTTGAGCACACAGGCCTTCCCGGGTGACCTCCCCTGGCACATGCAGTTCATAATACCCTGGAGGGGGCACAAAGACAAAAGACTTTTAACAAATTTGTCAATGAAGCTGTCAAGTACAGGCATATGCTATAACCAGGTACTTGAATATCTCACAGCAGACCCTACTGTGCAATTCATGAAGTATCTGATAGCTTCCCACAAGGAATCCAGGGAAGACAAGGGAAAACATCAGGCTCAACTCTCACCATGAGAACTGGAAAGCAATGTTACACATTAACAAGGGTTTGCACAGTGTGTGTCCTTCCTGCAGGATTGCAGAGACAAATGTCCATGCAGTTACATGACATTACACCAGTTAGATCTCAGAGAGCATCCTGCCAATTTTCTGTCCATCATTTATTTTCAGATCTTGTGGTGTGCACACTTGGGTGCTCCAAAGGTCACATCCAGTGAAGCTTCAGCAACAAACCATTTTCCATCTCTGGTTTCAAACTGTTTGATTTTAAATACTTTGTTATACTACTGTTCAGGGCATTGGTCCATAATAATCGGGAGCTGAGTCTTCCAGCAATGCTATTCTTTATCTTTCATCAGCATTTAGTCTTACATACATGAACTGAAACATCTGCAGTAAAAATTTTGCTCTTTTTAACCTTACATCATTCTTCCTAGGATCTCCTGACCCTTGTGCTAGGGATGTTTATGACAAATGTATAAAAATCTACTTTATCTCTTCTTACAGTTGACAAGTAGCAATGAATAGTGTTCCTAATGGTAAAACACACAACTAACATTTTAATAGAACCAACTGTTATAAATCAGGGGCCTTAATTGAAGGGCAGTTCTGGATAAGAATATACAGATCAAAAGAGTGCGTGTAAAACATGCATAAATTACAGATACATATTTGGACTAGATTAGCCTATGTGAAAATTCTTGAGGAGAGAGGAGCACTGAAAAGGTGCATTTCTTTGTTTGAAGGTACTTGAGCTGCTCTCACATTAAAAAACTATTTCAAAGAGGTATTGTTGTGTGACAGGCACTGCATTAGTGTGAGGCTCAGCTCAGCTCTGTGCAAAGCAAGCATTCCCACATGGTTTGAGTTTGACAAATTCAGAACAGCAGTAGGGTGGTTCATCAGGAAATGTGAGATGGAAAACAGAAACAGTATCTGAATATGGCCTGCAGCGAGCAACTCCGTGCTCATATTTTGAGATCTTGAAAAAGTTTTCATAGTTTCTCTTTCTTTTTTTCCATTTGTATGTTACATGGGTCAATTACTTTAAACTTTGGATATTTTCCCATCTACTTGCCAACCACTATTAACACAAATATTGATTTTTATGTTTTTTTTGTCTCAGTTAATCAGAGATCATCTGTCAGACTCTTGAGATGTCTAGCTCACCCTGCCAAAGGAAAGCTCCATGCAGATCCTATTAGACTGCCATTGCTTAACTGAGGGGGAAATATTTTTATATCTGATTTTGCCTTCTTTCAACTTCTGACAGAAGAGAAGTCACAATCTGAAAAAAGCTCACCTGAATCCATCCTATAGAAGCAGGAGCAAGGGTGTTTAAGATTACTCGCAACCCATTAATTAGGACCCATTTTGCATAGCAAAACTGAATTAAAAGAAGGGGGAAAGAAAAAAATCCAACCCTTAGTTCTACACAGAAGATGATACATACATGAGTATGTGTCAAAATTACTCTAAGAACTGTTTTTGACTTGGAAATAAAAGTGCTCCTTAATACAGACTTAACAGCTCATGAAAAAAAAAGTAAAGACACATTCTCTTGTCTCCTATTTGTGCACTTCTAGGCTGAAAAACAAGCAGGATATTCGTGCTGCAGAAGTGTTTAACACTTTACACTTTGCTAAGAGGGAACAAAGTTTTCCAAGTTCCTTTGTAAGAGCCTCCAGCACAGCTGCTCTTGCCTCCCTTCAGTAAGATCCCAAGAATCCTGTTTAAATAAATGAGTGTTAAGCCTGGGAAGTCCTACGGTGCACCTGGACAGAAACCACTCCTCTTGCTGTCAGCTTCTTTTGATTACATGCAGTGCACCTCATCCTTTAAAGTCTAAACACAACTGTGCGTTTTGATAGGAGGCCACAGTCCAGCTCCTATTTACTTTTATTTATTGTCTGACCAATAAATGGGAGGTGATTACACAGAGTCAGTGATCAAAGCTAATGTTAAAGTTCAAGGCTATTGACAAAGAGGCCACAACTAAGAAGCCTTTTATTGAACACCTTCCAATATTCTAAGGATTTTTTTTTTAAATGAGAGCAGATAACCAAACTTATGAGGGCACCACAAAACTGTTACTGGGTGCCATTTAAATTTTGTCATTTTGCTGACACCTGTTGTTAGAAGAAAAAAATAAGGTTAAATCTGATCCCATAAAAAAAAAAGCAAGTTTTTGTTTGCACGTCAATCCACAGAAGACAAGAAGAGTTTTGAAAAAAAAACTTTTAAAAAATGGAGTGTCACAGATACCCTTCCATAAAAATAACTCATATAATTTATGGTCTCCCAATACTAAGTTGTATCTGTGATTCAGACAAGGAGAAATCTAATTTATGTGGACATTCACATCTTAAAATAACAATCTTGAAACTAAGCAGGAAATGTATTTTCTCAAAATAAATTAAGTGGGAGAAGTCCACATCTCTTATGACAATGATAATATTGCTTTTACACAATGTATAAAAGTTTTTTGTTTAGTGAAGGAGGATATTCTGAGCTAAATTATTCTACCAAGAAACATATCCTCGTGCCCTTACAAGAATGTACCATAAACTGAGGTGCTGAATGAGATAGACATTATCGAGCAAACAATTGTTTCCTCCAGAGAATGTCATATTATGTGTCCTATACAATGCAATACAACTCATTTCACAATGCATTTTCACAGAAGTATCTCCCTATTCACAGAAGTTATGTAATACTAAAGCATCCTATTGTGCAGTGTTTCGATGAGAGGGAAGTGGTGGAAATGAAGGCAGATGGAAAACTGAGCTACAAAACTGTGTGGCAGCACTGAGGGTACTGGGCTCAAGCTGGGAGCTGGCAAAGAACAGAAACTCTCCTGCTGCAGACTGCACAAGGAGTCTAAACTGCCCCAGTGCATCTCCAAAGTGGCCGTGAGGCAGAGGAGAGCAGAGCCTGGCAGGGTGAGGGGGAGCTGCTGCAAAGAGCAGAGAGGGGAGAGCAGAATCACACAATCATTTGCAAAAGGCCTCCAGGATCATTGAGGCCAGCCTGTGACCCACCACCACCTTTTGTTCACCAGACCAGACCCCTCAGTGCTGCATCCAGTTGTTTACTGAGCTCCTCCAGGGAGGGTGTCTCCAGCACCAACCTGGGCAACCCATTTCAAGGCTTGGAAACCTTTCCAAGAAGAAATTCTTCCTGATGTCCAGCCTGAATCTCCCCTGACACAACATAAGGCTCTCCTCTCTTCCTGTCACCAGTTGCTTGGCAGAAGAACCTGACACCCCCCTGGGTACAACCTCCTTTCAGGGAGTTGTAGAGAGTAACAAGCCCCCCTCCAAGCCTCATTTTCTCTAAACAGCTCCCTCAGCTGTTCCTCATCAGACTTTAAATGGTCACTGCACCCATCAATACTGGGAGCACAAAAAATCACAAAAATATTAATTCCACTCTGCACTTGCAATGGTAATCGCAGTGATGTTTCTGCTTCCTGCACAAAATTGGTTTGGAAATTAGGATGGATTTCTGTTGTAGTTTTTGGGTTTTTTTCTTCTGAACTGAAATGAAAGGAAAATTTCCTAAAAAACTGAAGCTCTGACTTTTGTCCATCTCAAGAGACAGTGTTAAGGCTCAAGAATCAATTGCAGGAGCTAAGGCATGGCACGATATCAGCGGCTCAGAGGAGCAGGGTGTGTGGCTTTATGGCTGACTGTGAAGCAAGGCACACTCACTGATTTGCTGTTGACTCCAGAATTGTTCTAAAGACAAATGAAGTGTAATAGCACATCACACCATGATTGCATGTTGATGCCATTTCCTCAAGTGATGTGATGACACCGTGGTAGGACCATTAACCCATCTGTCACTTCCTGCATTTGTCTCAATCAAACTGACAGGAGCATTGTGTAAATATGACTTTGGGCAACGCCAACCCGGCGTTACAGAGCTGACACAGAAAAAGGCAGCTGGCATTGAGAGGAGGGCCTGACACGACGCAGACATATGCTTGAAAGTAGGACTCTTGCTAGAGGACATTTAAATAAAAGATTTGTCATTCCTCTCAAACAATTTGAGATTATTGCTAAGGCACCCTAAAGATTGCTGTGACTTTTTGACAATCTGCTTGCACATATTAAACAGAGAATCACACTAAGCATCAGGAAAAGCAAATTCCTCTGAGGAACAGAGACATGCATTTAATTATGGGCACACCTGAAAATACTGCTGCTGCTCTGGTAGGTTTAGAAATACCCTTTAGGACTATAAAGAACTGTAAAGAACAATGTTTCGGTAATACCGTTCCCCATCTCTTGCCCAAAATTTCCATTTCCACTAACTGAAATTCTGGTGGATTGAGGATTATGAATCTTGGTTTTAACATGACAATACAGATCAGAATCAACCTTCCCTTTCATATTTATTTAAAACGACAGAAGTATCATTTACATGCATTTTCTCTTTTCTTTATGACATGATACATCTTTACCACATAACTGAATCTCCAAACATGCAACAAGTGCCATTGTAATATTATTCTTGGCTAAATAAAGATATAAATATCCAACTCCTGTGTACAGATTACTGTAGAAAAATTTAATAATAATTAAATATATCTCTGCAAAATTTTCTCCTTCTTGCCTTCCCTTTTATCTTAGCACATATAAGTACTCATGGAACACAATTTTTCTGCTGCCTTCTAACAGATTTTGGTCTGTTAAAGCATCATCCATCTTGCCATGTAAATAATGAATGAGAACAGAACAGCTTCTAGAAGTGAAGAAAAACAGAGAACTTTTTCTGGAGCCCCCAAAAAATCTACAGAATGCCTGCTAGGACACTGACATTTAAAACTAGTATGTAGAAATGGATAATAATTAAAACATGTATTTAAGAGACCTGAAGACTAGTGACAGATTTAAGACTGAAACACAATAGGTAATCATAATGCAATACACACAATGAGAATTGCTCTGCTTTCCTAATATTGTTTCGCTAATAAAAGGACTACAAGTGTTAAATTCTAGAACATTTCAGGATAGAGCAGATGAAAAAGCCAGCAGTTGTTTAATAATTACTAACTAGAGGCTAAAAATAGGAGCTAAAAGTCACAGAGTCCACAGTGATCCTGCTTTGGGGACATATTTTTCCCCCTAGTCTCTAATGTCCCTCAGTGTCCCAAACTTACCTCTCATCCAAACCACTACTGATTTCTCTATTCCCTGCTACCCACATTTTATTCCCAACACTGAGACCATTTATTTGTTGATTTTGTTGTACCATTTCATCAGGATCAGTCCCATGACCCAGGTGACAATGGGTAGCCAGCAGGAAGAAGTGACCAGCAGCTGAGGCCATCCCCTGACACCAGCTGACACCACTCCCATCTCTGACAGAATATTTTTTTCCACATCCAGACAGCTGCCTTGTCACGGCTGAGGGAACAAGGAAAGGGGGGATCAAGCTACTGAAGTAGGAGCAAATGGAAGTGCCTGGGCAGAGGGAATCTCCAGCATGCACTGACACCAAAAATGTGCCTCCACCAGGACCTTCGGTGTTGCTTCTCCAAGAATTGCAATCGGAGCAGAAAGAACAAATTGAGGAGGTCTTGTGAAAGCTCACCTGTTTCCCTACCGTATCAACTCCCTAATAAAATTATTACCTCCCTCAAAAGCCTTGTCTAACAAATAATACATTCTATCTGCCAAGCTGCCTTTTTTTTTTTTTTTTATGCCTGTATCATACAGGGATGAAGGAACGGGGACTGTATTTATTGTATTTCCCTAAGTGTAATCTCTCTCCCCAGCAGATGTGGCAATTTACTGCCAAAGTAAGTTCATCACACAATTAGTGGTGTGAAAGGAGAGCCTATTGTGTACCATAATGGTTTTTCTCGCCATTAGCAGTTAATAATTACCGACAGCGGCTCCAGGGCAGGCGCTGCATCCCCACCTCTGCAGCTCCGCAGCGCTGATCAGCAAACCTCAGCCACAGGGCGAGGAGAAGGGCGCTTCCTGATGGACCCTGATAAAGGCAGGGCTTTATTTCCCCCCAGACCCATGTGCTCGGGTGGCCTGTGCCCCTGCTGGCATCAGCCCCCTGAAGTCACTCTCATCACATCTGATGTAGGCACATTTTTTCCCCACCAGTGGTATTTGGGACGAGACGGTGCTTTATGGTTACAGTAATGACTTTCCTATAAACTTTTATCACATTCTGTAATACCATTTCATAAATATTACTAGCACAATACTTAGTTCAACGTTTTATTTGAAAGCCCATAAAGTAATAATAATGATTGTCAAAACTGGACCTTTAAACTGCACAACATATTTTCATACAAATCACATTCTAAGAACTGACCCTGCCTCACTCTTTTGGTGCATTCAGCATTTCCTGTGACAGGTACACTGTGTCCCCAGTGAACAACTGTCTATGTTACCACTGCTACCATTACTAACTGTTCTGCCTTTTAAAATATTTTCCATTTTGAAGTGGTTGGGTTTTTGGGCTTTGTTGAGATTTTTTTGTTTGTTTGTTTTTTTGAATGGGGTTGGTAGTTATTTTTTTTTCCCTGAAAAATCACAGAGACTGTTGTTTTCTGGTAAAACTACAACAAAGAGCTAAAATAAACCCAAGAGAACTCCCCGAAGAGTCAATACATCAGAAATTTATGAAGAGCCAGCTAAGAGTGTAAAGTTAATGAGCATATATCGAAGCCTGTTAAACTGCCATGTACAGGCTTCTCATCTGGGAGTAAGGCAGCCTTCAAACTACATTAACCTAAGAGTACTTTGCTCCAAACAAAGGCATCCACTCTGTACTTTAAAGGCTTTTATTTATGCCCATTAACTTTACTTGAGCTGTTTGCATTCCTGCTCTTCTCTAGGCAAGTTCTCAAATTGCTGCTTCTCTAAACCATCATCCATCCTGAGCAGAAGTTTTTCTTTTCCAACCAGAGCACCACAGTTATCCCTAAACCCTATTCATCAATTCACTCCACACGTGGATCAGTGATTTCAACAGGGGATGGGGCAGTCACCTTGAGGACCCTGCCACATCCAGGTCCCTTCTCTGAATTCTGCTGGAATGGGTGATCTCTTACTGTTTGCTGCAGTGAGAAACAAGACACATGATTTTGATATCTGATTCAGATGCATAAGGTGGGTGTGCAAATAGCACATCCTATCTTTTGGGACATGCTGGGGAACCAAAAGGAAAAGAAAGCACCAATCAGATTATTCAGCGGGATGAGCTGAGTGCCTTGGTTGATACCTCAGGATAGCTGAGAAGAACTCTAGCTCACTCAATTTGGAATTGAGTAATATGCAGAAAGTATTATTGACACAACAAGAAATTATTTCTGGATTTTCAATGCTTGAAAATACATGCTCAGTGTGAGCCAGATGCTGGCTACAAAGACATCTGAATTCACAACAAGCAGCTTGTCACAGCCACAAAACTGGCAAATCTCCGGGCAGCTTTCACTCCTCTCACAGATGCCCCATTTCTAAAACTAAGTCATATCTGAACTTCTTGGATGTTTTTTTCTGCTGCTTCTGACTGGTGCCTCCACTCCTTGCTGGATGTTCAACCTACATGACTACATGTCACCTTTCCTTGGAATGTGGTTGCACAGCTCAATTCTATCCCTTTTCATTTACCATGAACCAGCACTCCTCCCCAAGCACATCTGGCCTGCTTATCCAGCTCTTATCCCCGCACCTGGGCCCTGCTGGGACCCTGGATTGTGCTACCAGCTGGGGAGAGGCAGTGCCTGAGCAATGTGGTCCAAATGTGCACGGCTCTTTTATGCCCATTCCAGGCCTAAACCCTTGCTGCCTTTCCTTTGGGAACATTTTGTGGTCTGCAAAGGGAGACTACAAAGAAAGTTCATAAGATTGCTGTATTAGCTGTGATTATAATGGGATTGTGTGATATCACAGGTGACTGATCATTTTCCTCTGATCGAGATAACTGTTGTGCTGAGTGGATGTGAGAAAAGAGCCTCCCAAATTGTGTCCACCTTTCATCCGAATTCCAACCCTCTCTGTGTGCTCAGAAAGTGCATTGCAGCTAGTGAGCAGGGAACAGTTAATCCCCTCACTTTGTAGTGGTTCAGCTCAAATCCACTCTTCTGTCCTGTATCAGCCCCCCTAAAGCAGCTGCACCCACACCAGAGCTGTCTTCACCAGCTGCTCTCTCTGGTCCCTGTGCTTTGCCTGCCAAGCTGGTAATGCACCGTGTTCACAAAAAAAGCTCGAAGATATGGAGCAGGATTGAGGAATAACATTTCATCAAGAAGATTCATTCATCCTAGGCTAGTTAGGATCTGAAATTGGCACCAGCGATTCCTCAAAAGACAGATTGCAGAGCTGCAGAAAACAGGGTGAAAAAGAATTTGAGAGGTCATCTAATCCCATCCCATCTCCAAAGGGCCATCTGTGGCACATTTGTCTGACCTGTTCTCAAAAACCTTCAAAGACCAAGTGCCTGTGATCGATGTCTCAGGGAATTTTCAGAGTGACAATCCCCAGGACGTGGAAAGAGGCATCTCTGGCTCATTCCTGGCAGTGCAGCTGCACTGCACAGCTCCCACTCGTGTCTCCACAGGCTGCAAGGCGCTATCTGGCACTCTGGGAAAGCTGGCTGCTACACTTCCCAGTGCCAGCTTCGTACAAAAGCAAAGAATCCCCCTTTGGAGCAAATGCTCTCTCACACACAAGCACTCAGAAGACTTTTTTCTGGCTCCCAAGAGAGTCGCTGCTGAGCCTGGAGCATATTGTACCATGTGGGAGGATTTCGCCCCATCCTAAGCTTCCTCATAATTTCTGTGTCAATTTCAATACATCAAATTAGGGATTTCTAGCAAAGCTGGATGGAAGAAAAAGCACTAATTCACACTTTTCTGAACAAAGAGCTACTGGCCAAGAGTTATGCATTAAGTATCATCTTTTTAAAATTTCATTTTGTAGGCTCTTCCTCCCTCACACCAACCCACCAGTGCCTGAACAAGGAACCTCCATATTGTTCCCAGTCTTTGCACACTGCCTTATTATCTGTACAATTCCATTTGGATATTTAAAAACAAGGCTGCAGCCACTTCCAACTGATTTTTCCATAAAAGCAAATTGCTACTTAATGTTTTCAGTCTTCTCACTCTGCAGTGCCTCAGATGATGACTAGGCTGCTTTTTGCTAATCTGAGCACTAAACTTAATTGTCACTCAGAAGTAAATTCTTCTGTAACACTTCCTTCCCCTTCTGTCATCCTGGGTTCCTCATCAAACTGAATTAGCTCGTACATGGTGATTTGTTTCCTTTTAAATGATGCTGATTAAAACAAAATCCCAGTCTGGTGGCATGCAACTTGGCAATGGCAAACGAAGAGTAGCTGTGCTCTTCTGAGCATGGACATTAACAAGAGTGAGGAGTAGAAGCATTTTTCTCCTTTATTGCTCTGGGGATTTTTTTAGTCAGTTTTATATATATATATATATTTAGATACAAACATCCATGTATATATATTTATATATATATATGTAAAATACTGCACACTACCCTTCCTTTGTAGCCTCTTCCCTTTTAAGGCAGCAGAGAGAATCTTCTTGCAGATTCTCCACTATTAATTGTTTATAATGCATCTATCTGAAGGAAACACTTACAATGGTATCCCAGCAAACATTTAATATTATTTATATCAGTAAGTGCTCTAGGAAGTTTGCATGAGCTGTTCCCTCATGGCTGAAATAAGCCTACTTCATACTTACCAATACTCTACTGCCTTGGGACTTAGGGCAGTAGACATACACTTTAAAGTTACATAAGATCAATTTTTTATGCCAGTGAAGTGGATTGGCTTTGTAATTAAATTTATTTTCAGTTGTATTTTTTAATTGTTAATCTAGAATGCTACTTAGCTTACATTTGCATCTGGAAGCTGAAGTATTACAGAGTATTAATGCCATGTAATGGTATTACATACCATGTGAGAGCTCTGTTAAAATATATTTTCTAAAAAAACTGAACACTCATAATTTATGTGTAATTACAAAAAATGTTTTATAACTAAAAAGGCTCAAGAGAGGAGGAATTCTCTGTCACCTGAATTTTTATCTGTTGATGGAAAGAGAATTCATTAAGGTAGAAATAATATCCCTAAGTAAGGAATAGATATGTCTCTATCTCTTCTGAGTGTGAGCACTGAATATCATATGAACTCACTAATATTAAAAGAACAGAAAATGTGATGGCTACATTATGCATGAATCTGGTGTAGTTTGCTCCTTTAGACTTAGTCAGCTTACTTGTGCTTTTTCATTCCTCTTACAGCAGAGATCAGAGAGCAAAAGATTCCCTTGGCAGGGAAGCTAAATTGGATAATAATATATTAAGGGTAATAGGAAAGTAGAAGGGAAGAGGGAGGGTTCTCACCCAACAGCCTCCAAAGATCATTAATGGGAAGTTAACACTGCAACTGCCAGTTGGTTTTCCCAGTTTTGTTTTTCAAGTGTGCCAATGGAGCAAACAACACAGGAAAATCTCTGGGGTCAATGAATTGGTTTCCCCTGCCAGATAGGAATCATTCCCAAGAAAATGTTTACTACTATCATATTTTGTTAGCTTAGGAAGTCCTAAGAAATATTTCACTTGAAATAGCAAAAATCATATTCTACTCTGCTGAAATGTATCTTTCAATATTTATATCTCCCCGAGTTATGATCTTGCCACATCAGGGACAGGATGGTGGGTACACAGACTGCTGCCAGCTCCTTTCCTTTCCTACTCAGGAAAGCATTCTTACTCAGAGCAGCAATTAAGTACATGTTTAAGTGCTTTCCTGAATTTGAACCAAAATTGCCACTCTCTAGGTGATATATATTTGGCTTTTAAAAACAATATTTTTTCCCTACTGTTCTTTCAAGTTGGGTTTCTTTGTTTTGTTGGTTTTTTTTTGTTTGTTTGTTTTCCCCATGTTGATCATCTCTGAGACTTGTAATTTTTTTTTGTTATCAGTGTTGTGGTTTCAAGGACCAAAGGAATTGTGGTCACCACTCTCATATCCACTCACATTATTAAAAAAGTTCAAAATTTATTTAGATTGCTTCTTGCTTTTAGCCAAAAATCAAGCCAGTAAGAAGTATGACTTTGAAACATCGCTTATTGATATATTTCACCTTCTAAATCTATACCAATTAAATGAATGAGAAATTATTTTTCTCCCTAGGCTTGTGTCAAAATACAGAGAGTTGAAGCAAGGACAACTTTTACAAGCCTTCTCCTTGGTTATTTAGAGTTCAGAAATTCTGGCTTTTTTGCATCCAAGCAACTTTTCTAAAGTGTGCTTCTTGGCAGAAGCGAGAATCTCAAAACTGTCCGGCATTCTAAAGATATAACTTACAGAGATACAGTGTCAGCTCCTGGAAAGGAGGAAGTCACCTGCCCATTGAGTGCTTCGGGACACCTGTCTCAAGCGTGACAATCAGCAGCCTGAGGGGCACTGCTCATTTTCAAAGGGAACCTGGCTCCATGTGTCTGCAGCTCCTGTGTTTGCAGTGTCAGAAGGAGCTGTGGAATTGCAGTGCAGATGTTCCTTCCATAACGTGGATTATTCACCCACTCCCAACACACAGCTTCCACAACAGTGCATGCAAACTGTTAAGGATTATTTATAAAGATAATAATTGCTAACAACACCTGCTGAGGGCTGATGACAAAACCCCATTTGCAGCGAGGTTTTTGGAAAGGTTTCACCATCTAATTGCACACAAGCTTCTGTATGTAAGCAACAATCCTTGCTGGGAAAAGGAGATGAGGATTCTCCCTTGATTTCCCAGCTGTTGTTCCCAGAACTGAACAGGTTTGCAGCAACACACCCCAAAGTTTTCTATTCAATAGAGAACCTGTGTGAAATTAACACAGCATGCAAATATAACCCAAACTATCCCTTCAGAAACAATACCTTGGAAATGAGAGCTGGACACTTCAAATCAATTTGACCTGCACGAGTAAGTGTCTTTTTAGATAGTAGTAGGCTGCCTAGTCTCTCATTTCAGCCTTGGAAACCCTGGAGAGCAGAGAGCTCATAAATCTGTAATACAGATTATCTGAATTATATTCAAATGCAGGCTGCATTCGAAGTTTCATGGGGAGAAAGAAAATGACAAAAATTGTGAATTGTCTTGTTTTAAACAAAGCCAGAGCACACAAGTGCTGTGGATGTCTGCATGGAGAAGGACAGCTGGGCAGCCCACATGGCAGGAGCCCGGTACGGTCGCTGAAATGTGTTTAACCAAGTGGCCCAATAAATTGCCTGTGTGTAACTGGAAAAAAAGGAAGACAGTGTGAAGGATTTTCTATGTCTAAGTAAAGATAGTGGCTCAGAGTAGAATCCACTCCTAATTGAGCAGAACCATAAGATTTTCAGTGTTTCTGACACACAATTCCTAGCTACCATGATTATACAAAATAGTATAATAAATCCTACTAGACAAAAAAGTCAGAGTGTTCTGATTTTGAAATACAACTTTATCTAGTGAATAAGAAAAGTGATCTTTTGTTTCTGACAACTTGGGGGAAATAAACTGGATTTTAATTAGAAAAGAAGCATGATGAAATCAAAGCTAAAGGAACAACAAGGCCTTAACAAAGCTAGCTGAAGTGTTTAAAAAATGGTTTCACTTTTTAATTGTAAATTGAATTAAGGAGTCTATACTTATATCAGGAAGATAATTACAGGAAAATATTCAGCTGGAGAAGTGCTTTAGAAGCCAGCTGGGATATATTCTTACAGCCCATGAGCAGAAACATTTCTTACTAGAAAGAAGGAAGATTTCTTGTACAATTGATAGAACCATAGAAAGGTCTGGGTTGGAAGGGACCTGGAACATCATCGAGTTCCAATCCCCAATCCTTCTCCTTCTGTGTCACTTCCCTTTCCACAAAAATCATAGGTGGCAGGTATTTTCCAGACCTCCTCTTTCACAGTTTCTTTACTTTCACTAGCCACAAAAGCAGGTTCTCTATTGTCTTACAACATAGGTTTGAACAAGCCAGGCCTAAAGAGAAAAGGAATGCAGGAAGGACTTTATCTTGGGCTTGCCAAGCTGCAGTCCTCTCACTCATCCTTTCCCAGTTCCATGCTGCTCTCTATCTGATAAACTTTGCTTTGTGGAGGAGATAAGAAAATCAAGGAAATAAATCTCTCAGAGGAGAAGCTGAGCACACTGTCTTCTGAAGGCACAGCTTGTAAGTGTTCACACTCTAAGCCTAAATATTTGCCTCTCCATAATGGCATCTTAGCCAGATTTACAAAGCCAGGGGAGCAGCTCCTGTTTCATTAAACAGGGTGTCCTTGCCTTTCTCACAATAATCTCTCCAGACTGTATTGATTCAGACAACACAATTAGTGCTGACTCAGATTAAACACAGTCTCAAAACCCACTTTTTTCTCATGACAAAAAGGAAAACTGAACACCCTTATGCGTTGTACTGCAGCAACATAAAAATAGAAAATTCTTCAAACATTAATGGAACCTTTAGAGTTTTATGTGAATTGAATATAAACCCGAAGTAAAGTCCTTTGGGCATCTGATAATGTGTACAATAATTTCCAGAAATATAGAAATAATTGATTTATATTGCTTCAGAGAAGGGTCCTTGGAGCAAGGACCATTTGCCCTCAGGGATTCAGAACTGCTTAGTCAGACAACCAAGCGGAAGCAGAAGTCACATTTAAATTCTGTACCCAACAATTAAAATGTAGAGCCATATTTTCTTACACCTTTTGACTTCTTGTGAATAAAAAACCCTGTAACAGCAAAAAAGAACCCAAACTCGGGAGAAAAACCCCAACAAACACAACAAAAAAACAAAGCTCAAAAAACTTAAAAGACCACATATCCCCAAAACTCTCCAGAGCTAGAAGTCTTTTGTCTCACTTGCACAGATGGAAGCTCCCCACCTTACAGATTTACTCACTTTAATATCTTACCACAGATGCCTATTGACAAATAATAGGCTTTTTCCTGAGGGCTCTGTCCTGTTCCCTGTTTTTCTATTGCCACCCTGACAGGATTATCCGTGCCCTTTAGCTTTGTTTCTGCTAAAATATAAAGACCTCAAGAGAGCAGGGCTCCCCTGGAAGCAGCAGTCACTGTCGGTTGTCGCGTTCTCGCTTGGATGGTTTCTGCCATCGAGCACAAACACTGGCCAGAAGCAGCCCCCACAAACACGAACACTAGCCCCAGAAATGACACCTTCTAGCAGGAATGACACGCACTCAGCACTGCAGCCTGGCCTGCCAAGCCTCTGGTGCTGGGAGCTCAGCTAGCAGGTCTGCCTGCGCTACCAGCACGGGCTTTTTTCCTGTCAGGATTTTACTGCTTTGCCAGCTGAAGTGCACAAATGGTTTTCGGCTTTTCCTTCTCTCCACTACAAATCAGGCTGTTTTAATTTGTGCAATTCTGATTTGTCTGTCAGTGGCTTGTCATCACATTGTCGTCAGAATACTTGAGAAACATTAATGAAACACAAAAATGCCCTAATTAGTGAAAATAATAAGCATTTCACTTAGAAGGAAGGGAGAACATTTACACCGGTAGTGACGCACACAGACATCAATCATTATCCTAGCTACCACTCCACCCAAACTCTGGTCTCCTTGTACTAGAAAAAATGGGAGAATCACCATCAGGTTCATTTCAACATGTCCAAAGATATATTTTCATCTCCTCTGATGGGCCTCTCTCCATTTAACCCTTGTTCAGCCATTCAGGAAGAAGCACTTAGAGCAACCTTGCAGAGAGTTTATAAGTTATGGCCCAGGGACATCAGTGTGCTGTGTATGTCCAAAGAAATTGCAGGAGAACATTTAAATGTTTCTCCTGCTAAATTACAGCTCAATTAAAAGAAATGCACAGAGAAAGGAAGGAATAGGCTGTAACAACTACCCAGACAGGGTAGCAGATGGGAAAGAACAGAGCCTCTACAAGGTCATACAGAGCAGGTGGCTGCTTGTTTATAGACTCCTATTTTCAGGAGAAAATATATTTTGCAAAGTGAATTATGAAATATCCCCTATTTATTATACCTCATCTATTATGTTTCATAGAGGAACCTGTGCTTGGGTTTTAGGTAGGAAATGATTCTTTCAAGTCTCTGTATTCCTCATGAGAATATTAAAAGAAAGGCCTGTGACTCCCAAGCCTGCAAATCTCCCATATCTGGTACTACCACTGTGCTATTGGCCTTTCCTGTGGTCTCAAATCCACAAATATCTGCTGCCAGAAACCAAGTTATTACAAACAGGAGGTTCATGAACCTGAAGCCAAAGTCTTTTAATCAGACTTCAAAATTCATCAAGTACACAGATTAATTCCTTTTTAGTGTTAAAATCAGTACAACACCAATGACTTGGGCAGAACAACCTGTACTGCCACTGGTTCAAATTTTTATCATTTTGAGGCCAAAACAAGCCAACATGTAGGTCTGTTTACCTCTTCCATAACATGGCTTGCTGAAGTGCCCCCAGGAATCTTCCACCGGGGATGAATCCAGCAGAATTTATTACAGTGCATCTTGAAAAAATACTTCATGAAAGTCAAAGCATCCCAATCACAGTGATCAATCCAAATCCTGCTCAAATGCCAACCGCTCTGACACAGACCAATCTTTTTTGTCTGAGAGCCAGCACAGAACTTTTAAATGTTGTAGTATTTGCTAATATAACAAGGAAATTATTGCACAAGTGATGTCCATGATTTCTCTAGAGCACACCGGTGCCACAATCAATAGGTTATTTTGCAATTTTCCTAATAAAATATTTAATGCAACATAGAAAAAATTAATGCAACATAGAAAAAATTTAACTGGACACTAAACTGAGCTGCTAAAAGGAAAGAAAAGCACAGGACATGTGCTATATTGATTGTATGTGTGCTGTTGTTCACAGAATGGAGCTCCACTACCTGAACACAGCAGTCCTCCCTTGTCCTTCAGTGACTTAGGGCCAAGAGCCTGGTTCTCAAAATATGTGTTATTCAAAGGCCTCCATAGCCATATACTGTTGAGAGAATTAAGACAGCAAGACTACAAAAACAGGATTTAGTCCACTCAGGTCCAAGCTCTGTATAGGAACAGAGAGTGCCTCATATCTGCTCTTAAAGAGAGCCTCCTTCTCTTTCATCAGCTCTTTTTTCACTGCTCACCACCCCCAAACTGGCTTTTCCTCTCCACAGGCATTTCAGAGCCTGCTTTACCTTCTCATACATGTTGTCTTAAAGGGATGCCCTTTAAGATTATCACTCATCTCTAGCTCCCTTTAAGGATAAATCCTCCCAGTGACATAAACCCACACAACTTCGCTGAAATCAGAGAGCCCTAATCAGTTTAATCAGATGAGGAACTTATGCTTTCTGCCTGCTTATTCTGCTTTGTCCAGTTAATTCAAGCCTTTTAAAGGGATGGATCCACCCTGTTTTCTTTCATTCTATTTCTTAAGGAGCTTCCCAGTATTCCTTGACACTGCTAGTTTTTCATCTACCTCAAAATATCTTCTCCAAAGTCTGTTCATTTTCTTCAATCTTCTATTCTACTAATGTCCCAAAAAAATTATTTGGAATTATGTAATCTATTTCTGAATTTTGTTATAGTAATAAATTATTGTAAATGCATTGTAGGAATTATATGTATAAAAATTGCCTTTTAAACAAAATACACCAATGGAAAATAGCTTATATGGAATGTTTCCTTTTAGAGGTATTGGAGGAAGGAGAAAGGCTGCTTCTTTCTTAACGTGGGTGGTAGAACCGAAAGAAAATGAGAGTTTCTCCAATCTGGAAGGAAAACTTGTTTGCCATCCTGAATGAACACTCATGCTACCAGCAGTTATTTTTAGCTAGCTGATTGTTTTGAGGCTGGGAGAGGCTAACAAAACCTTTGGAGAATTTGGGGTTTGAGAGACAGGGGCTCCATGCTATAACATTTCAATACCCTGCATCCTACAAAACTGATCACAGAATACAAATTATATCCTCTTCCGTGGCTCTGTCAGAGGTAGAACGCCAGCCTCTGAAATCAGCACGCTGCAGAACACTTTTACAACCAGGAGCAAATTTAGTTGCACGTGCTGGTGCACCGTGGGCGGGGAGCCAAGAGAGCGTCCCCCGCCACACACACACACACAGCCGAGCCAGGACATGTGGCATTCACACATGGCTCAGTGCTGCATCTGGAAACACGCCCCAAAAACTCATGCTGGGCACCAGCTCTGAAATACTTTTAGAAGTAGTTTCTGGAAAAGCTGTTGTTTCAGTAAAGAGCTTGAACTGAGCTCTATTATTTCCTAAACCACAGGAAACGGTGCCTTTTTAAGGCTTGGAGCGTCAGCTGGCACAACTACTTTAAGCAAAGATAACATTTTTAAGGGTGGGGGGTTTTTGCTTGAATTTTTCAAGGCACAGCAAGTTTTCGTTATGATGAAGGGTTTCTGTATCAGGAAGCACATAATCATAAAAAGTAAAACCTCTGGAAGTTATTTCAGCACGCTGTGCTCTTCAGCTGATGCCAAATGTTTGCAGACTGTGGATTTAAAATTTGACCTAGCAGAAAAACTAGCAGAGGTCAGAGATGTTATTCACACAGCCCCAGTGACCAGTGGCTAGCACAGCAAGGAAAGCTGGGCAGGGAGAAGGATAAGGATAAAAAGTAGTTCTCTCTCTCTTCTCTATGTGCCTGGAGGGAAGGAAGACACCTACTTTTGCAACTCTAATGTTCAAATCCTTTTTGCTTTCATGTGGTTACTGTGAATGTTCTCTGGAGTATTAAATGAGAGGAAGGCATTACAGTTTTTAACTTTGATGCCCTATTAAGATGAATATGCACCTAATGAGCTGAGAAATTACCATTGCTGCCTTTATTTTTTGTGCTGCTGTACAAGAGTAGCTAATCAGGACGGGGCCATGCTCTTTGTGTTCCTAACTCAACAGCAATGAAAGTTAGAAGATCATATTCAAACATATGTTTAATGCAGCAATAACAAAGGCAATAATAGCTTCTGCTATGAAATGAGGACTAAAAGGGCATTTCTTTTTTTTTAAAATTTTTTAAAAATTATTTTAAGAGCTTCAGTAACTATCTCTTGTGGTTCAGATGTTGTTTGGCACAAAACTTGAGGGATATTTGTAAACCAGCTATACCAATCAAAATTGCAAACATTTGAATGTCTTAAACAGCAACAAAAATAACCACCACAATTGAAATCACTGATTATTCTGTGAAAAAAAGAGTTTTAAGTTAATAGCAACATTTGAAGTCTATCAAAGCTCCTTAATGTAGGGAGTTAATCCTGTTGGAATTTGAAATATGTCCTTGTTTCTCAGGTCAGGCTCCCTAAGAACAAAGCCGTATCTAGTGACAACATAAGAAGATAAAGCCAATTATATTCCAGCATTATTGACTAATATTTCCTACTTGTCAACTGGAGTGTGGCAAGCCTTATTCATACTGTGATGTGTGATCATGGATATGAATCTCCGTTTCCCCTTAAGGGAAATCTTGCAACAAACAGTTGACAGAGCAGCAAACAATTTCCAAAGTAACAAATTAAAAATCTAATAAATATGATGCTAAGAAAGAACGTGTGAATTTAGGCATGTTTTTAGTGCTTAAAACAAAACACAAGTTTTCCTTCCTTTCAAAGATTCCTTGGTGGAAAGGTACTACTGGAGTAATGAAGAGAGCACCTCTATGCTGACACCTCACCAGGGTTCATGTCCTGGAAGGTTTCAGTCCCCTGTGAGTCCCACAAATGTTTTACCAGGTAACTCTACTCAGGGGGGGAAAAGGCCTGAACTCAGTAACAGCTCTGAAGTCCTTGCACATCTGTAAAGCAGAAGTTTGAGCAATTGCAGCTCCTTTGGCAGGTACAATGGGCCAGGAGCTCTCTGAACCAAACCTTTGGAATGGTTACACTACATTCCTGTAAACAAACCACAGGGAAGTATGTTCCCTCTTCCCTCTGCTCATGCTAGCATTCACTTCCAGTGCTTACAAAAGGCAAGATGGTGTTTGCTTGGGAGCTTTTTTGTATTTTAGTCAAGAAGATGTTGATCTTCTCATGTGCCACATTTAGCCTATGGCAGAGGTGACATAAGAAAAAGTTTCCTAAAGTCTCCTTTAAAAAAATATCATCAAAGTCCCAGAAGATCTGGTAACATTATAGAGAAAATAACAGCAAGGATGATTCATCCCTCGTTCTCTTTGATGCTTTTCTGCTTGTAGAAGATGCACTCCAACATTTTACAAGAGTATTTTCCCTTTGATAGAAGCATTACTGCAAAATGTGGCCCAGAGGATTATGTTTTTAGGGACTGCTAGGCCCCCAGTCCTTCAGTGCCATTTGTGCCAGCCCTGCAATTGTAGTTTGAATTTTGGCTGCCCTCAGTAATGACTCTGGCAGGGGACTACCCTGTTGTAGCCACAGCACATCCTCGTGGTGGGGGTGCCTGGGGAGAGACTTTATTTTAACCCAGGTGCTTGGAAACAGAGCACCCTGAGCTCTCCTTCTACACAGTAAAGGAGCAAAGCAAGCTCTGCTCATTCTGGGCTCCTGAATTCCCCTCACACCGAATTCTGCCGCTACAGCAGCAATCAAAGGAGTCCCACAGGGGAACCTGAACAGAGGGAATGATTTTCTAGAGAGAAAATGTCACACAGAAGGAATGAGCAGGGAGGAAGTGTCATTTCAGGGTTGTATTTAAGCTGTGATTCCACTCTGAAGGCAAGACCTGGTAGAATCTCACTTTCCCACAATAATTTGCATCCTCTGTGCACTCAGTCACGTCAATTGGCTGCACAGGAAAAATTAAGCGTGATTACTACTTAATTATCATGAGATCTGTGCAGCCAGAGATCAGCAATAATCCCACCTGATGCATCAAAAATGCCAAGTAGGATTGAAGGGTCAGGAATGATTTTAAGGGGAAAAATAATGATAATTGATAAAGAAACAGGCACATTTCAGATAATGAAAATCTTATTTTTTGAGATTAACTGACCTCTCTTCCTTTTCCCAGTTAATGGCAAAGTAGAACAGGGCTAGAAGTAACAGAAAAAGGAAAGAGATTCCAGAGTTTGAGGTTCTTCAGGATGTACTTAGAAGGAATAAGTTTCAAGTGAAAGATGGGGAGTTTTCACAATAGTTTATCTTTTGTCTAAGCACACATTATAACATTTCAGTGAGCGTTAATTTAGGTTCCAGCATGCATGGCTGCTGAGGAGCGTGCCACAGTCACAGCTATCATCTGCTTCACAGAGGGATTGCTACAGGTTGCAGGGGAAAAGAGAGCAAAACTATTTTACCTCAATTTACTGATGCATTCTGGAGGATGGGAATGGGAAAAGGGGCACTTTATTCAGAAAATAAGCAAAATACCTGTGATAGTCACAAGATAAGTAGAAAAGCTCTAGAGCCTACATCAACCACTTCCAAACCCATTTGTCTGAGTTGTAGCATGCTGTATAAATCAGCTTAAGACTTATTAATTTTGTTCAAGAATGCGAAAGAAGAAACAACAGGCTTTGAAGAAAATTGAATTATTTTACATCGTCAATGTTATGAACTCAGGAAGGCTGGTTGGCTGCTGGGGATTTAAGAAAACCTGCTTTGTAGCAGTCAGCATGGGGAAATTCAGCAAGCACAATCTCACAAACAAACCCAGTGGAACACAGTTATTCTGCTGTCCTGCTCCCCCAGGATGAGCCAGAAGGTCTGAGTCCCTCACCCACAGGATCAGAAGCACTGCTGCTCCTGTTAATGTGCAGTGATTCCGCCAAGCACCTCGCTGAGAGAGGCCTTCAGGGGCCACGAGCACTCTGCTCTCCCCAGTGCCTCACCACAACCCATCTCCTGCCCCACAGCACAGGGCTGGAAGCTAAAATAATAATTAAAAAAAAAAAAAAAAAGAAAGCAGCAGTAATTTCTTTCTGACAGTGATTTGACACCCAGCTGATGGAAGGAGCTAAAGCCTGTAACCTCTACACCTTGGGTTCTGCTAAAAGAGATTCTCTCAAAGCACCCACGGGGTTATGGATTCCTGCTAATAGCAGCAATAGGATGGATGATAAAATTATGGCGGTGTAGAAATGCTCTCTCAATTAATTTCCCATCATGTTAAGGCCATTATCAGTGGATGTCATCTGGCAAAATGGAAAAGAAAAACACAAACCCAGAAGCCTTCGATACCTCTGAAAGTTTCACTCACTTAGCACATGATATAATTGCAGGGTAGAGCAGCCTCTTGAAATAGTTTACCTTCAAATAGAGCTGTAATGGTATTGATTTGAAGCATTGACAGGCAGAGCTGCTTAAAACACATAAGCATAGATGGAATTAAAAAAGAAACAAGTACACAGCCAGAAGAAAAGCAGGCAGAGATTCATCTCTCACCCCCCCAAAAATGGGTTGATTCACGATTTCTAGATGTCGACCAGAGCCTTTTTGCACCAACTTTCAACACAAAGCTCAGACCATTGTTTTACAGATATTTATATTATACCATGTCGTATAATGCAGATATTTCTCTAAAGGAGGTGTTTCTAGCTGAGGTCTTCTCAGCTGTTATCTGCAGTTTTTCAGGGGGAGGATGAGAGTGTGGAAAGGTATGGATGGGAAGAAACCCAGTGTAACCACTCTGGAAGGGCTCTCACACATTCACACACAGATATAGGCACACAATTTGTATATATGAGGCTACGTATGCATTTGTGTGTGCATGTATATTTATATGTATACACATGCACATATACATATGTGAGCCATATATGGTAGTTAACGAGAACCTATTCTGCTTTTGTCAATATGAGAACTCTGCAAGAGTATAAAACAGGCAGGCTTTGCTCTCTTTTCTTCACAGGCTTTCTGTCTCCTCTTTGCTTGCTACCTGTCAGGTTTGTCACTGCCTTCCCAATGCAGACACGGGCGGGTATCAGCATGGAGCAGAGATCTTGGGATGCTGTGGGGACAGCTGAGCCAAGCATGTAAGAAAAGATCACTGGTGTATGGAGGGTTCCTTCTGTGTGTCGATCTGGAGACACGATTTCCCCTACTATAATTAAGGTACAAGACATATGATTAAGAATTAAAACTCAGCCTAAGAGAAACTGTGTGTGCCAGGAAGAAGTGAGCAGAAGAACATTTACAGTAAGACAGGCAGCAAGAAAGTGATGAGCCAAAGCCAGCTGGAAGGGTTAGAGACTTTCTTTAACACACCCAAAGAAAAATGTACATCCATAAGTGAGAAAAGGGACAGAATCCTCTGGGCTGTATTTCTGTCTCTCCACTTTTGAAAATGTACAGGATATATCAGGGAGGCATTTGCATTTACAATGCAATTGCAACAGTCTTCTGGATATGCACGCGCAACTATTCATTGGTACAAAGCATCCAAGGCAATGCTTATTATAAAAGTCAAAATTCCTTTTGGCTGTAAGAGGAACTGCTAAAGCCTTAACATTCAAGGGAAAACTTCTAGGCTGATGCACATGAAAATGTCTCACAGGGTGCCTCAGACTGTGTCCCCATGGCTTGGTTTCAGCTGAGTAGCACCAGGAGTGCTCTGTGATCCAGCGAAGAGATGACTGCCTTTAACCGCACATCATCACCCCAGCAGAGTTTACAGCCTGCTGGGATTGTTACTGCTCCCCTCCCCTCTCCGGACTGTCTGAGCAATCTGGATGGCACTGATCCTCGAGACAGGAGTTTTTACTACCCCAAAGCACTCATAGTCCTGTTAGGCAATCACCACACAGGCAGATCCAACAGGGAGATGCCTCCAGCAGCAGCTGCAATACGGCAGGACAACTCGGTGACATTCTCTGGGTGTGAGAATGTCTTCCAGCATGGTTCAGAAAGCATTACCAAAGATGTATGCAGTCTAATTCCAGATTTCACAGCTCTGAATAAAAATGGGTGCCCAAACGAAAGACTGCCCTTTAGCAGTGGTTATAATAAGTCACAAACTGAATCCTACATCAAAATTCAGTAGTTACATTGATTTTCCTTTCTCCCCCCTCCAGCATCTCAAGAAACGGCTCTAAGCACAGCTGGCATCTTGAGAAACTTCAGGTAGAGAAAAGCATTGTTCTGTTTGTAGAGATCATCAAATAACATAAAAATCAGTAAAAAGTACTTCTGGAAAGAAGTCCTTTTCAGCTTGCTGAGGTAGCAATTGTTGCAGTTATTGACAGCTCAGAAACATAGGACGCAATTTGCTCTTTTATGTCTGATTCCACTTCCCCAAATGAAGCAACTGGGAAAGGGCTTTCACTGCCACTCCTGAGACTTGGGCTCCTTTTGCCCAGTGTGGTCCAGGCACTTGCCTCATTCTGCTCTATGCCTGTCTGAAAGAATTAAACAATGGCAGCAAAAGAGATCTTAACTTTATTCCATGGGCAGCTTCCTTGTTTCAGCTGCCAGCATCTATGGTGCTATTGCATTAAGGACTATCTGCTCTAATTTAAATGGGCTGCTTTACAGATCAAAATGGAGAAATGTAGACTTTATGTCTACATCAGGGGCATCTCCAGCTTTGAAGACTGTGTAAGTCTTTTAAGCATCTCTGGATGTCAGCCACGTGAGATGCAAGTGGACATCTAGAGCATATTAATAGTTTTATTTAAAAAAATGTAACCTGTAACAGAAAAAGCACCTCTTCCTTCCTCAAATGAAAGCTACAAGAGCAAAGGCATTCAGCTACAGATACAACTTGGAATCACTGAGAGTAAGGGAGGGGAACCCCACACATTCACCTCCAAAACCCCCTCTAGCCAGCATGTCAAGCAGAAAGATGATGCAGTGAGATTTTCCCAGCAGCAGTGGATCATCGCTGTTTCTTGCCGTAGCAATTGATGTTTAATTCCAACTTTCTGAAAGTTAGATCACTGAAAATGCCTACAGCTGCTCTGTATCTGCTCCACTTCAATACCTATCTGGTTTGGGAACCAGCCTTTGCAGCCGGTTACGTAACTTCATTTCAATCCTCATTAAAACACACATACCACTGGACTCTTCCCTGCCCCAGCAACTTACATGTCCCTTTGTTTTATGGGGTAATTTCAACCACTTCCAATAGCCTCAGTTTTCACTGATATTCTTCCTCTGTCTAGATTCTGTGAAGAAAGTGATGACATTGACTTTTTGGCAGGACTTTGGCTTGAGACACGGCTGTAAGGATCAGCCACATGGGTGAGTGATTTCCCCTGGTTCTGCTGCAGACACAGGATCTGGAGAACACTGGTCTGTGTTGTTACCATAATAAAACACTCTGGGATTTCTGTTAAATTAAAAGTGGAAGCTTTTGACATTTCATCCCAATTATGAGTGTATAGTTTCTGAAAACTCAGAATGTAGCAGAATCAGAATTTGGTGCCCAAGCCAAAATACAAGACATCATTTCAATTTAGCCTTCATTGAGTGGTCAAAGCCAGCCAAAATAGAAAAAAAAAACAGCTGAAGGTATAATAAAAATTTTAATAAGAGCAGGCTTCAGCCCACTCAATCCCTGCTGTGGAACTGGCAGCTTTTTACATCCTCATGAGATGGGTGAGGCACAGAATTATACAAATTCCTTATAGGGTTTGACAAGTCCATTACACCTATGATGTCTTTAACCTTGTACTACTTTATTGTACTGAACTTACGTCAAAGCAAATATTCCAGAATAATTGCCTGATAATGTTTGACTGCTGTGGCAACGCTGCAGAAGACACAGTACTGAGCTGTTCCTCCAGCTCCTGGAAAACAGTACTCAGCTCAGCCGTGAGGAGGAGATCAAGGAGCCAAATTAAGTAAAAGCTGATGGTGACATTTTCCCAAAACTAAACTGGATTTTTTTTTAATAACTAATGGCTGAAATTACTTTTGATCTGCGAATTTTTAATTATTGCTAGCTTCTGTTTGCCAGTCCTGATGGGGAATAGAAACAAAGAATTTAAAATAGCAGGAAGCATTACCTCTATTCTTGCTTTCATTAGGAATAGAAATTATTCAAATTTTCCTTTTTCAACTTCCTGGACAAAAAGGTGTTTAATTTGTGGAGCAGCTGTATTCAGCTGCTGCAGGATGCCTTTCACCCGGGTGGCAGACTGGGGTGGTTCCACGGGTTTGGGTGACACTGCCATCACAGACACAATCTGGGTGTAAGAATAACAAAGCCCTGAGTAAGATAAGGGGAGCGGTTGCTATTGAGGTGTTTGCCAAGAGCTGCTGAAAGGTGGATCTTTGGGAGGGCTGTTTAAAAAGCGAGAGGCATAGGCAGGTAGTTATAAAGTGAGCTGTCTGCTACCACAGATGAATCCCTAATCATCAGGAGTCGCTGCAATGAACTGCAGATTGCTTGTTTTAAACAGCAGGAAGAGTTACTCACTCTCTACAAGTCTTTAATTTCTTTAATTAGCAGCAGGATAACCAAGAAGATGCCAAACTTGAGTCCCTGACACACCAATCTTGAGTCCTTAGATGATCTCAAACTTTTTTTCTCCCTAAACATCCTGAATAATCGTAATGGAATAAATCTACCCACAAGCCCTGAGTAAACACCATAACACATACAAAGTACAAATAAGATGGCATACTCTATGTTACATAAATGTTCATAGTTTAAATACTTAAAATGCTAAAACATGATGACAATTTCCCTGAAAAAGTCAATAAAAATTGGTACCAAATAGAGAATCTTACTAGAAGATCTTAAATGAAATTAAAGAGAGGTGATGGAATATGTCAGCCTAATTGTTGTTTTAAGGCCTTGGGACACTGTTTTATAATGATATTGTCATTCAAAGCTGAAGAGCTCAAAGGCTTGTGTGCACCACAGAAATACAGATTTGAAAGTCTTGTATTGTTTTGACGCAGGGAAATATTAAAATCCTCTACACACAAAAGGTAATACTGCACAAAGATGGAAAAGAGAAGACAAAATCCAAGCTGGAGTCTAACTTTCCTAGGTGTTTACCAGAAATCCCATGTCCAGCCCCACATGTTTTATTCAAATCAAAGGAAGAGGAACAAAGAGCAAGCAGAGAGTCCTCCTGAATCCCAGGCCTCTGCTCTAATTATTGACCCTTGTTCTCCTGCAGCACCAATTTGCTCTCATACAGTTTAATCCAGCTTTAATCCTTGATTAAAAAAACAAATATAATAACACAAAATCTTAAAACCATTCATCCCCAACATATATTCATATGTAATATATTCATATATTATGTCTAACACACATCAAGACAGAACATAGTTATTTTGTATTATCTGAATGTGCAGTGGTGCTTTCACATCTCTCAGGCTGTGGATTCAACTTTCGGTATAAAAATCGGAGCTGAAGGCAAGCCACCAGTACTGCACCTACCAGTCCTGGATCTCAAAAACCTTAAATAATTTGCCTGGCAATGCTGAAGTGTATAGAAAAAGGATTTAGTGCAGCCACAAGATATGAAATAAACATCGGTATTCAGTCTTGAAATGCTTCAATTTGCCATACATCTCCCAGTTTCTAAGCACACGCCCTGCCAAAGGCCCTTCTGATTAATAGCTTGGAATCCCCTTCCATGGCTCCAGGGAAAGGGGAGTGGATGTACTAATCTGTTATCCACCTGTCTTTGCATTATGTAATACAACACTTATTTTATCCAGGAAGATTCATCACCATTGACACCATAATAATCACAGCTTAAATTGCATACCAATGAACTCCCAATGCTAAGCCCTAACTCAGTCTGGTAACTAGAGCTGAATCAGATTTATCTGTCAAAAGCTAACTGGGAAATCTCTAATTATTTCCTAAATAAAACAAAGTGGTTATTAGTCCATAGTGAACCAAAACAGATAAAAAAGAAAAAAAATCTTTCTGCTATGCAACTGAACACAGTAAATAGAAATAAACAAAATTTATTCATCCTTCACAAACAAATGTACTTTTATATAAACTAACAATATGTCTGCTTTTAATAAGACATGACTGGAAGCTTAGCCCTGCTTACACTGGTACAGATCTGCCACGAGTCCACTGAAATATGATTTAAAAGAATAATAATTGTGACCAGGGTTACACCTTAAGAACTAGGTAAGGTTTGAATTAGAGCAAGCCTAGACTCTAGGATGTGTTAGATTGTGAAAAAGACTCCAAAGACCTCTTTGTTGTAGAGGAACAAGGGGGAGGTTATTTCACAGCACCTCAGATCACTTTGTCCACTCCCAAAGGGAGAAGAAATCTCTGCAGTTGTGAGGTCCTTTCTGTTATAAAGAGAAACCTTTGAAGGAGTGACTTTCAGTGACACACATTTCAGGACTGAAGAGTCTTAGACTCACGTGCCTTTCATTCATTTGTGGGTAAGCTCTGGCTGCCTTTATTTTCTGAAGGGAAATGTGGACTGATGACTGCAATATTTCCTGTTATTTTAAACATTTTGCTTTAAAGTAAAAGACTTTTGCGTATTTAGAAGAATATTTATGCCACAACCAATTTCCACTGCTGCAGGAACATATCTGTTCATGTTCAAATCATGCATAATTGGCAGCTTTTGACCATTTTTTTCCCAAAAAAATTCCCCTAATACACACGTGGGCTAGGGAGAAAGTATCCCATCTGCTGAGTGGCTCTGCAGGCATCTGGTGAATCCTGTCTTTCCCTGTTCTTAATGAGCTGCAGAAGCTGGCATGGGCAAGGCTATGAAAGATAATGTTAGTGTTCAGAGAAATCCTCCTTTGTTCTTCCTCAGCCACTTTCAGCACAGGCAGTGAGAGCACACCTGACCTGCAGCCCTGTCACCAGAGGTGAGCTCTCTCCAGCTGGGGATCCTGTCTGAGTTCAGCTTGGCAAAAAGGACATCCTGACTTCATTCAAACCTACATTAGGAGTCCTCTAAAACAGCAATCGACCAGGAAAGGCCACCAAGAGTATTGAGTTCTTCCTGATCCATTTGGGAGCTTTGGGAAGGCAACACCATCACTGAGGAAAGTTTCAAAACTGCATTATTTGGATGGAGCTCCACCTTAGAGTGATCTTCCAGACTAAACACCAGCAGCAGGCCCGTTGTACATTTGAGAAAGAACATGTGGAACTTGCTCATCAAGATATTAACTTCTTTCCTGCAGTTTGATCTCAATAATTGGTGAGCACTATGAGATGGTCAGATGGGCACAGTTTTGTATTTGGAGGCAGCAGATGCAACTTTCCATTGAAATTAGAGACCTGACTTCAACAGAAAAACTATTTTTATGACTCTGAAATAAGCCTTCTTCCTTGGTCTGCTAAACCTAATTTTCAGCTGTTGCAAAAGAATTCAGCACTAAAACCAGTTGCTGCAATTTTTTATCAGGTTTTTGTTGTGTGAAGCCGAATACAGTTTTTAGGTAGTATCTCAGGCAAGGGAAAAAGTAATTTAAAGCTTCATTATGTAAAAGATATACTATCATATCATTGATATTTTGACAAATTTTAGATATTTTAAAGATACTCTTTAGATCCTGGAAAATATTCAATGCTCAGGAGACAAGTGAAATAAATTGATCTAATCAATAAGTAGATGGAAAATGTTTCACTGTGGTATGAGCAGAAAATCTTCCAGCATCTTCTATGTCCCTGATTACCAATGGGCTAGAAATATCTCCATATCAGACTCCTTCAGTAGGACTACACACATCCACTGGCATCTGACATTCAAATTTCTAGAGAAGACCAAATCTGTCTCTACTTGTAAACATCCCATTCTTTCAAGGGATATTTATATCCATGCCTGCATTTGCTCTGGCATTAGGAAGAGATTTTTAAAAAAGAATAAAATAGTGCCAAAATACTGTTTCCTCTCTCTCCCCCCCAGCCTAGCCAGCACACAAACACGATGCAAGCTGCACACCACCGTGTACTGATGCTGGTGTTCCTGAGGATTTCTTGCTGCTGAACTATGCCCAAGTGTCTGTCCTAGACCACGTTGCTTCAAGCAGTCCCACACAGAGGTCAAAAAGATCACTGCTCTCAAAGCATATAGTTTTGTCCCTGGTATGAACAGAAATCACTGTATCTGTGATATAGACTGTGGGGGAGTGAGGGAAGAAGTCCTAAGAGAGATATTTTTGTTTTAGAAGCAAATTTCTGGTTTGTAGTAATATTCCACTAATAAAATGCATGAAAATTAGGATTGTGAATTATTATTTACTGTCCTGATATTTGATTTCCTTCTAGACTACTAAATTAACATTAATAATGTATGCATGTGTTTGTGACTTTATGCCCAAAATGGCACTGTGGGCACTATTTTGATGCTTTTGTCTATAGATTTCTGTATTTGTAGTGCAGAAATAACATCATTATGTAAAATTATGTTATACTGAGAACAAATAATAGAATCTGAACCACAAGAACCTTCATTTGCTTTACGGTGCTTGTGGACAGAGGAACTTTCTTCCAAAGTAACAACAGTTCAGCAGAAGTCCACTCAATGACAAGTCAGAGGTCTAAATTCATCTTTTCTCTGAGATGGACCAAAGGTTTGAACCTGCTCCTCGTTAACCTACCAAGTATCCCAGGCAAAAGGCTCCCTAAAGCAGGTCTACTTCTGCCTGGAATTAAATTTAACTAAAGCTATAAAGGAATATTGTATTGCCAAAACCCTTGTGGTTGGTTTGCAGGAGCCATTTCCTATCCCATTTCTTTTTTAGGGGCAGTAGCAGGATGCCCCTACAAGTTAACTCAAAGCTAACATGTCTTACCTACAGTCACAGTTCAGTGTATACTCATAAATTAACTCCTTAGTAAGAGGTATTTCCTTTAACAGAAGATGTCACTTTTCCTATCAACACTCAAATTATTACTTCTGATTACATTTTCAGCAGTAACCTGAAAAAAAGTTACATTTTCTATGCAGGGTATGGTGTAGTTACTTGCCTTCAGTCTATTTTTTATAAGATCACAGAAGTAATTAGAGCAATTAGAGCGGTTATTTGATGTCTTTCTGTTACAGAGGCTGTCAAGTCTAGCCCTTTCTAGCAGAAAGACAACATTCCCTGAATCCATAAAACGTACAAAGGTCTGTGTTCTGGTTGAGCTTTTAAAAATCTATTCCTGTATGCAGTTTATAATCTCTCAACTCATATTAGTCACCTAGGCCTGACCAAACATTTTGCAGTGTTTTATCATCAAGTCCAAGACAAAACTGTAAACAGGACATCCTGGTTGTTCTGTACAGTCAGATCACACTTGGCTTTTAGCATTACAACAGCAGAATATCCTGTTTGCTTGACAACAGGGATCCTACAAATTCATTTTGAGCATAGCAGTTCCACCTAAGTAAAGCAGCATCACTTGATGGGGAACATTATTGCCAGTTATGGTAAAGGAACAGAGCAAATGCCCTGAGAATGAAAATGCACGTTACTGCCTCTCATGAAACATTTATCAGCAAATGTGGATACTGATACGTGCAGGGAGGCTGCTCAGATGCCATTCGCCTCTTTGGACACGCTTCTCAAAAAACAGCACAGTTCACAAAAGCCCTTCCTCAGAGTTTCCCACGTGGGGGTTTGATTACAGCCTCCCGCAGCAAAGCACGGGGCTGTGCCAGGGGCTGTGCTGCCCCTGGGTCCTGCCCCTGCACCACCCCAAGAGGGATGGACACTGCTGCTCATTTCAGAGAGAACAGATCCTGGCACATATCTGACCATCCCTACACAGGAGGGCTGGTTTTTTGCCACCTAACGAGAAGCTGCAGCACAAGGCTGTAAGATCCTCTAGTGAGAAAGATGCAACCTGTATTGAGGGCTATCAAATGAGGTGAATGTCCTCCTCCACTTTCTAAATAGAAACTTCCTCACTTTTCTCTTTTCAGAGCTTCCTGCTCACAGTTAAGTTTGCCACCACAGGCAGGTAGTCCCTTTCCTTTGTCCACAGCTGCCTTGAAGGTTGATGAAGTCTTGTCTTCCACTCTGGAAAAACTCAGTTTGGGAAAAGTAGTGCCAGGAATAGGACCATAGGTTTGCTGAGAAGCAGCAGCATTAACCTAATGAGATTTCTTGGGAGTTTTCCTTCTAACTTTCAAAGAGTTCTAGACATGTGCCAGGATGTAGACAAGCCTTGTACGTTATTTTTTCTCTGTGTCCTTAACTGGTCTCTTTAGCTGGTAAATGCTACAGCGTTAATTACACAGCATGGGGATTTTTACTGCAGAATTAGCAAGGCTTTTCACACACATTTCACCTGCAGACTCAAAGCCTGGAAACTTGATATTAATAAAATTGAACTAAGACAATTTCTGAGGGATTTCTGATGAGGGCTCCTCAGCTCCCAGTCAGCCCTTGCCTGGGGCTCTTTTGCTGTTCTGTTGCCTGTTTTGACCAGTGCTGCTGGGCTCTCCTGCTTTATCTGAGCACAGAACAGCCCAGTCAAAGAGTTGCTCCCCTGTTTGTCAAGCTGCCCTCTGTCCAGCCCTCCAGGCCCCCCAAAAACTCACACCCAGCACACCAAGTTTTATCTGCTAGCTCAAACACTCTGCAACCTTTCAAGCACTATGCAAGAATGATGCTCTAACTCTTCTATTTTCATCAGAAATATGACTCTCCTCTTTACTGTCTGGAAGAGCTGAAGTGTCTTCAAACAGTTCTTCTTACACAATTGCCTTTCAGTGAGGGGGAAAAAAAATAATGTACTAAAGAGTCTAATCTGTTTCTGTCTGTTACAGGTGAGTTCCTTCTCTTCCCCAGAGCCTGCTTCTTCAGATCTGCCCTTTTCCAGAGGCGTGTTTAACCTAAATAAAATTAAGGGCTCCTCTTCTGCCATGAACAATATTTTCACTTAAAAAGATAAAGGAAAATACATGCCATCAGGGAAAGATTTAATCAAAGTGGGAAAAAATATAAATTACTTTCTATTTCAGAAAGCGATTCTTGAAAGCTGTCAAATCTAAATTGGTTTTGTTTGGCTTTTGACCTTTCCTGCAACAAAGCACCTGAATTCAGAGGCCAGTTCAGTATGATGTGTACAAGTGGAAAAGTTGACACGTGTACCCTCTGAGCACTTCACAATCAACTCTTGTGATCTTCAGAGAAAGGAACGGGCACAAGATGCAGATTACAACACCAGTTAGAAAATCCAAACCAGAACTGAAGTCTGATCTGACAGACTTTAAAAAGGCCATAAAGAGGACTAAGTGGCACTGAGGATTTGGTAGAGAGTGTAGAATTTTTTTTTTTGCTCCACAGAACTGTGGGAAACTGTGCACATCGGAGTACTGGCAAGACCTTTACACTGAGAGCTCCTCAGACTGTTGGACTGTGCTTATTCCAAGCTCCAGATAACAATAATGTTCTGGAAAATTCATGGCATGTTATAGGAAGAGCACCTGCACCTCATGTTTGATGCCAAGCACTTCAGAGCATCTCAAACTGAGCACGGTGAGGTAGGAGAAAGCACACACAGCCACATGCACACTGCTGTAAACCTGATGCTACAAGATATTCCATACTCAGGATATTCTGCAGTTTCAGTAATTCAGGACAGCATCTCTTTTATGCAGGGTTATTTACGTCTGTTTCATTAATGAAAGAAGAGGGTTACAAATCTAATTAGTTCAATTAAAATCTTTGGCTGGTCCTTTAGAAGCAGGTGTCTGACCTCTTTCTAACCATCAAAGGGTAAATTTCAATGTGTGTATACACAAAGACATAGGTACACATAAATTTATATATCTGTGGCCCAAGTACCGAAATTCCTAATCTCCTTATATTTGCATGGGAATAAAATATCTTAGAATACTGAAAGTTCTGTAGATTTGTCTAAATTCTTATGCATTTCTTAGAAAAGAAAAAGAAATACAGGAAAGAATCCTTATTTCACAGAACTAACTATGGATGCAGAGCCAGAGCCTCTAGGCATAAATCAGTTGAAGATAGTGCTAATGGAAATAGTGATTCATACCAGCTGAAGTACCACCCCATATCATTGAGAATTGTTTGTAAAGACTTTCTGTATCAAACACTGCCTACATTTATTTGCTAAAGCAGTCACACTAACTTTAATTTAATCAATTCCTTAAATTGAGCAGAGTTTAGCCTGTCTTCTTGTATAACTTATGTATAATGATACAAATGTTCTGCAAGTACACCAAATAACAAAATAAACACTAATCAATGTATTTGTTTAATTCTGGAGCCAGGTAGATTGTAGTTTATATTACCCACACTTTGTAGTTTATATGATAGCACTTTTGTGTATGCAAGCTTTTGCTAAGGTCTGAGAGAGTACTTCGGGTGATTTAGGAAAGAGAATATTTAAAAATGCAAACATCCACAACTCCATTTCTACACGTTTTCTTCTGAAATGATTCATACTTCCTTTCCTAAATCTGTTTAGTTTATGCATATTCCTTTATCAATATTGAGTTCCTACAGCTACATTGTTTCTGAAGCTTTACCTTCTTATTTCAGAAAAAGGCTCATTAGCCACAAAAAAACCCTTGCTACTCAGAGCTTGTTTCCCAACAGCATCCACAGTTACAGGGCAATATCTTAAACCATCTTTTAAACATCACCATTCCTGTCTCTCAGGTCTTTTTGAATTAGTGCTGTGCATTTTTATTCTTAGGATGTTAACCTCGAATTGTGTGCCTGAACCAAAACACAGGCACCTAAAAATGCTTCTTACTTTTCTTTAGACTTTGATAGTCCACAAGAAATTAGAAGCTGTCAGCTCCAAGCAGCCCAGATCAGAACCTGCACATTCGCCCTGGGCACAGGTTAGATGTAGCTTTCACACCACACTTGTGCTGAGCAAAACTCAAGGACCTTCAAACCCCACTTCTCCCACCCAAACATCTGGAGTTTTCCATGCCTTTGGCAGTTATCCTGTAAGCAGGGAAACCCCTTTGGATCAGGTTTGCCACGTGCAGTTTGGATGGTCAGCGGGAATTCACTCAGGATCACAGCATCTACTGCAATTTTAAGTGAGTACTGTAGCAACAGGTGGAGAGTTTTAATAAGAAAATACATCTAGACAGTCACAAAAGATGGCTTTGACTATTCAGAAAATTAGATATGTCTCAAAACTTACAGCAAATTTACGAACCCAAATTGACACCTTAATACTATTATTATTTGTTCAACATAACAATAAACCAGACTGACTGAAACTCATACAAATGAAACTAATAGAAGACAGACAAGTCAGAAACAGACATATTTATACACACACTGGGATTTACTTTCAAAATCAATTTTTAAAAGAGTCCACAAAAGACTTTTTTTTAGTGCATCACTGTTAGCCTCAATCTCTTTTCCTACCTATTAGAACTGGAGTGGAGAACAATTGAAATACCCTCTTCAATCACTCAGTTATCTCTTTTGGGGAGCATCCACATCTATACAGCATGATAGTTGCAACCATGACCCTCAATAGTAATATATTCTCTTTGTTAAATTCTTATTTCTGGCTTTTATTGGCAGTCCTTTGAAGACTGAGTTTCTCAAGCAGCTGTTATGGTGGCACTTTATTCCCTTAAAGAGAAAATACTCAATAAAAACTATAGAGCAAACTTTCTTCTCACTGTTTTAACACAGCATCACTTTAATCCATTGATATTCTCAAAATTATTCTCTTGATATATCTTAGCAAAACCCAATACTTTCCACTTACATCACTGGGTGATTAAATAGTAAAATAGACTGATAGCCTGGATAAGGAAGGTGGTCTATCCTCAAAGTTGTAGCTGACCTTTTTGGTGACCTGAGAAAGGTCATTCCATTGCTTTCATCACTTTCTGATCCTGCTTTTGTCTGTCTGTCAGCACCCACTGCAAGGCTTGTGTGATAAGAAATGTCTCTTACGCTGCTTTTATACAGCACTGGTTGCACTGGTGTTTATGTTTACTAGACATAAAAAAAAAATAAAAATCCAGCCCATTTAAAAATCAGAAGAGATACAAAGCTGACCTTTTCTTTGCCTCATCCACCTCGTGTGCAGCACCCTGGACTACACTGTTGTCATTTGTCCGTGTACATTAGTCTTACAATAAAATATCCCAATTTCATACACACGAGAGCCGTGGGTTCAGAAATAGCACATCGATCAGGCCCTACTGTAAACATAATATGACACAGAGTGCAGATCAATATTCTGCTGCGCCTGCTACTACAGTGTAGAGTGCGAGCAAATCATTATTTTTAGCTCTTAATAACTATGGGAGCCTAATTTCATCATTTTAAAGGTGAAGAGGAGTGTTTGAAAAACAACCCCATTAGCGGGCACTGTGTGAGCCCCTATCAGTGTGGGGATGGAGCAGACAACAGCCACACACAGGCACTGCACGAGCCCATTTTCTGTTCGTGAGCCCAAGGCATGGCAACTGTTCTGCTCCTCCAGTGCAGCCACTCCCTGCAGAGGCAGAATTGCCTCTTTTGCCAAGTTTTCCAGAGCCCCAGAATGTTTGGGGAAGGCTGAGTGCAGGTTTGCACTTGCACCACCATGCATTTTCCTGCTGAGCAGGCTGGGTGCAGTCCCTGCCATGAGGTTTTAAGTTCCATACACAGAGCCTGGATGAATTTTTTCTCTATGGAGCTGCAGACAAGATGACACAGGAACACCTTACAGTGTAAAGGGACCCAAACTTGATCCAAACAATTCCCTGCTCTTTCTCTAAACATCTCCCATTTTCATCGTCTCCTTCCAAAACTGAGCAAACCCAATTAAATTGACAAGGGCTCAGCGAAGTGAGTTTTGTCTTTCAAAGACAACAAATCCAAAAACTGAGTAAAACAGCAATTTATGAAACAGAGAAAACAAAAAACCAAACCAGAAGGATAACCAAGATTAAAAAAAGAAAGTAAAGCCAACAATTGCAGTAACACTTATGAAACCTTTCCTAAAGAACAACTACTAGGACAAGTTTATTCTCTCTGATGCTGTTACCTCCCTTGAAGTCTGAGAATGCCAAGCCCCAGGACTCCTGGTCAGCCTTCTTATGTTGACCACCAAGGCCTTATCCACACTGCATCCAAACCCAACTGCTCAAGCTGCCAGTAGTTCACTTAAAAATTCATGAGCTCAGAAATGATTACCTGTAAACATCCTCTTAGATGTAGAAGCCACTGATTTTATTTAGCTAAAACTGGCCTCAGGTGATTGTCTTTTCTCTTTTCCTAAACATTAATTTCTGGTGTTTGAACTTCATTTCCAATGTTCTAACTTCAGTAATTGCTGCTTTAATCTTTTGCAGCTTCACATGTTCTTGGTAATAGAGAATAATAAATGTAAATGTAACATTTAGGCCATCAGTAATTTATCCTGGGAGAGCAGTTCAAAGGGAGCATCAGCTTGAAACTATTGGTTCGTTTGTGAAGTTTGAGGCAGGAGACCCAACTGTCATTTGACTTCAAGGAGCCTTTGTACAGGACTAATTATAAGACAAAGCCACTGGACTCGTTCTGATCAGTTATTTATATTTTTGATGAAGTTATCTGCAGTTATTTTTTGATCTCTAATTAGAGGTGACCTCCAAAGCAGGGGTTTGTTTCATTTTCCGGAAGAGCAGCTCAGGAATCATTCAATCACTCACTTAAAATAAATACCACAGTGATCTCAACACTCCCTAGAGTTGATTCTTAGTTAACAAGAGAAGAAAAATATCTGATTAAGTTCCCAGAGCTGGCTCTCTGAGTGGCCAAGGGCTTTTTTAGAATATGTCACACAGATGGAAAATGTTTTCTAGTAGTATCTACAGCGAGTCATGACACTCGCTTTTAGATCCTTCATAATTTGTGAGACAGAATTAACAGCTGTTTTTAAAGTAAAATATAACCCATGGGAAATGGGAGGAGAGGATGAATCCTGACTCTTCACTTTCTGACATTCTCAGACCAGGAAAGGAAAGGTTTCATTTTCATCATTTAAATGCTAATATAATTTCATGACCACCTGTCACATCATAAAGTGTTTTCCGTTGCCTTAATCACATTCTGCTCTCCTCAGCAGAAAATTAGCTGATGCTAAAATACCAAAAGATTATTAGGAAACTTTTATTTTTTATGGGTAGATCATTTGGTACATAAGAAGGATCTACTTGGGGCAAGCTCTTAATCAAATGCTGATGTATGCAGCAGCCACTTTCAAAAACCAGGGAGAACAAACTGATGTGCTCGGAGGCCTCAAGGTGCACTGGGGGAGTTCTAGATTAGATATTATGAAAAAAAATTTTCACAGAAAGGACTGTCAATCATTGGAACAGGCTGCCCAGGGAAGTGGTGGAATCACCATCCTTGGAAGCATTCAAAGAACGTGTGGATATAAAGCATGAGGACACAGTGGTGAATGTGGGGGTGGGACTGGGTTAACAGTTGGATTTCATGGTCTCAGAGGGCTTTTCCAACCTTGATGATTCCATGGTCTGCACCAAAACTCTGTCTACAGCTCTCCATCCCTAACTACTGGTACTTTCAGTAGTGAATGCCAGATCCATGGGATAGAACAAAATTCCCTCAGCTGCAATGGATGAGACGACTCAAACTCCCTCCTGTAGAAGCTTCCCCAGAAATGAAGCAGCTTTCCTGTATTTTAGGAAAAACTGACACAAGCTGCCTTCTCTACATGTTTCTTCTCATTATAAATAAAGTGTATTTTCAGCTGTTTTGCCTAGACACAGTTTTCAAGTAATTAAGTAGGAAAAAAATCAAGCTGCCAAGCAATATCTGAAAAAAAATAGGAAATAGCAAATACACTAAAACATATCTGGAAAGAAGGAAGGGATGAAAACCTGGTAGCAGCAGTCCAGCAGATATTGAAGAGATCTGCTTTTAGAAGACAGTGGAAAGGTTTGGTCTGATAAACCCTGATGAGTTTCAGCCACAGAGCTTCATGAATTAGAGCAAAGCTGTTGTACTATGCCTTATTACTCCCTGGATTTCTTCCCGCTTGAGCACCTTATTCAAAGAAATATTTGCTACCAAATCTTTGTTTATAGTAACTGTTAATAAAATCCTCTAGCAACATACTTTTTTTTGCAATTGCAGAATGTTCTGGTTATTATTTCCTACTCATCTTATGTGAGGATATAGCATGGGAAAGTACTTTTACCTTCATTATCTTGGGAGAGGACATACAGTTCTTGGTATGGTAGGAAAATGATGAAATATTATCATTATATCAAATAATGATAATATTATCATTATATCAAATAATGATGCATTCAAATCTAGTATTATAACAAGAAATTTAGTCATATTCTCCTACTGAGCTCACTAGCTGGACAGGCCAAATATAATTAAATTGATGAAGTTAAATTTATTTTATCATTGGGACTAACCATATAATGATAACATGGTTAACTTTAATCCATTAACATATATCAAATGTTATTTCCCTAATATATACTTAAAAACAATATTTATTCAACCTCATGCCTTAGCATCATCTAAGGTGATGATCTTTCCTGGAACAGAGGAACTCAAAGACTGAAAAAGTGCCTCTCAGATTCTCGTTCTCTCTTTTATTCCTCCCACAAGTCTTAGGTAAGAATGAGTCTTCAGTCTCCCGGAGAGGTTTTTCTGCAGACCCAAGTGGCATTGAACAATCTCTATCAAGCACTGACAGCAGACTTCCCCAAATTCCTCCTAACTCTATTACTGCCCTTAATGGAACTGCAGTTATGACTGCAGCCAGCACAGGCACTCCTCTAGTCTGGGATTTGATCTGCAGCAATTTGATGATCTGGCCTTATTACCAATTCAACAATTTCTAGCTCCTTTTAATCTCAAGCCTACTCCATTACAGTTGAGTCAGTTATTAATTTCTCATATAAACTGAAAATAAAAAATAAAAAAATAAAGCTTTCAGAAAGACTGGATTTTTTGATTTTTTTCTAAATTCCTACTCCAGTGCTTAAAGAAGCAAATTGTTCTCAGATATTTCTGAACAGCCCCACAATTTTAACTGCAACTGGTTATTAGGAGTACATTTAAAAATTACTTGTAATTTTTCTTCAGATTTTTTCTTCATGTTTCAGAGGAACCATGCACCCAAAGTGCAAAAATAAGGCAATTTTCCAGGCTCCTTTGGACTTTCATTACTATTGATTTGTCTCCATCACTGCTACAATGAATATGAATTTTCCAATGGAAACTACCCTTTCAAAGCATAGCTAACTATTTCTAACAGAAAGGCCAGATTATGCAAGACAGATGGGGGTTTTGTGTTTTGCTGGAGTTTTTTTAGCATGTTCCAAGTCTTACATTATAACATTATCAGAAAAAGCTAATGGCTCAAATTTTTCAATCACATTGGACTGTGTTCTTCAACAAGGCTACATGATCCTTGCAATGGGAGCCGCACTGATTTTGGAGATAATATTTGTTTTGAAGCCAATCTGACAGTATTTTGACAGTCCCTTTGACATGCTGCAGTTTCTCATTCTAAGGCCTCAAAACAAAACACAAGAAGCCACGGAGTGGTGCGGAATCTTGCTCTTACAGTTTCAGCAAATGTTGCACAGTTTCATCAGTGTCTTTCACACCAGTAGCAAACAAGCAAAGCCTCATCCATTGGTAAAGCAAGCATAAGTTGGGTTTCATGGGTACATGGGAACTTCTGGATCATTTGGCAAAGATTCTGCAAATCTAAGATGGAGATGGTATGGTACTAGTTGTATGACAACAAATTTTCCCAAGTGATAACACAGTTTTTTTCACAGTGTGCAACTTCTCAGTGTGAGGATGATAGTACCACTTCGTTATTTATGTTTGCTGCAGCACTCCCAATCCTTGGGAACGAGGTGGTAGCAACAGAACGTGCACATAAATCACTCAGGTGTCACAGTGGTAGATATTAAAAAGTCAAGGCTTGCCACAGCACTGGAATAGTTATGTCCTATTTTTAAAATACTGGTGCCAGTCTTCTCCTGTATGTGACAGCTGAAGTGTAACCTTCAGCAATTCTGGACCATAACCATAACTGTAAATTTAAAAAAAAAATTGTTCAGTATACTTTGAACAGGTATTTATTATGCAGACCACACACACTTCTATATGTGATGGTGTTGAGCGTAAAGTATTCATAACTGGGAGTGTCTGGTGTCTGCAATATCTGATGTCACTCTGTTGTACATTGTGTGCAAAAAAAATTGACATAACCTGTTTCATAATAATCTAAAACAATTTTACCTTCCCTAAAAAAGAAGCTACAGGTCACTGTCCAGCCTTTAAGCCTCAGAGCTAGTACTTGATTGCACCAAGGCTGCTGCCACGTCTCTTTTTACGGTATCAAGCAGAAAAGCCTGTCAAAACAAGCCTGAACTGAGCATGTGATTGGAGACAAACTGTCACCTAATTTTTCTCCCATCCAAATGGCAATCTGAGGACAGCACGGTTTTAGTATTTGCATACTAAACAGATGTTGGTATTAATTATTTGGTGAATCCTGGGAGACATCAGCAGCATACAAAGAAATCAACATATTTACACTGTCAGAAACAACTCTGAAAGAAAAGACAGTAAACACAGATTAAATTAATCTGAGAGGTCCATCCAGGGTAGGCAAATACAAGTGACAATTTGAATGGGAATGCCTAATTGAGCAGTCCCAAGCCATCCAGTTTTGCATGTAACTTTTTAAAGGCTACCACATACCATACCAGTGTTGGCAGATTTACAAAAGAGCTAGGCCAAGAGACTGGGACACAACTACCTGGGTGATCAAGGAAGAGGAATCAGGGTTCAAAGGTTCCGTAACAGCTTGGGGTTAGATTTCCTGAGCTACATTTTCCAAGCTCAATCTTTTGCTGAACCTTTGCTGGGAGGTCCAGCAGATTTCTAATTGAGGCTGTGAGAAATTTTTTCTGGGTTGGCAATTAAAATCACATTAATGAAAACCAAGCTCAAAGTTTGAATGATAAGGAGACTATAGAGGAAGAAGAAAGAAACAGATCTATGTTTCACATAAGCTGCAATAAGAGTTTGCATTTTGCTTCCTTGTTGAAGACATTGGAATCTTTTAATTGGCTTGACTGAACATCAGAGAAGTAGCCAAGTTTGGAGATTGTGAGCAAAGCCTACTCTAAAATGTGGAAATCCTCCCAAACAATTGAAACAGTTCCAGATCTAAGGTCCAGCTAGCAATTCTGACAGTATCCAAAAGTGGATCCCAAGGGCAGAGCGAAAAGCACACACCACCAGCATCCAAATATTTCCTGGTCAGGTGCTTTTTTAACCAGGTGTAGTTTCTGTGTATTGAGTAATTCCCAATGGGTTTATTTTCCCTGAACTGTCTTGAAACCATGCAAACTTCTGGCACTCCTGCTATCCTTTTGTGGCTTCCTAAACTTAGATGCTTTTAACAGGAATAATAGTCTTCATCTGGTCGGAGCACAGCTCCAGGATCACTGAGTGGCTCCATTTTTATATTGGAAGTGGGAATGCTATCCTGCTTCTCCAAATGGCTCACCATTCTATAGACGTCCTCCTCTTCCCCAGCTGTTTCTTTTCCAGACTGAGATTTGCCCAATCAGTCATTCTTTAGAAGGCAGCCTCATGTCCCCAGTACGATTGACTCATACCTTTGACGTGCAAGGAAAGATCAGAGGACAGATCCTCCTGTTCTAAATTCCTCAGAAAAACTAGTCTGGATCATTATGTCCTGAGCTGCTTGTCTGCCATGAGGCACTGACTTAACAACCTTTTCTTTCACATGACTCAAAGCACACAGCCCTAACACCTGGGCCATTTCACCCTGCTGAAAGCACGGAGGGACTGACTCCCACGGAACTCTCATTTGCACTGGTAGAAATGATTTACAAACTGTCTTTGTTTGCTGTGTTGCCAAGCTGTGACCAACATTTTTTCTGTCACATTGCAGACTATATTTCTATATTCCACAGAGCTGAATGTTTCTGCCCCAGGACCTTCAGCCAGCGGAGCACCAGCCACAGCACATTCACAGACATTTGACTGCTGCCCTCTGTGCTTTTCCAGGTTATACTGGCAGTGAAACTTCCTGCTCTGCTTTTGCCTTGGTCCACAAGAGACTCAGACAATGGAACTGAACCCAAACCTGCTGCTGGGGCTTGTGTGGAGAGGGAAGTCGCTGCACTGAACCCAGAGGTGTTCACTCAAAAGTGCTGCTGGAACATAAACGTGTCCTGTATTTGCCTGCTGCCCTCCCCAGTGCTGTGAACCAATGATGCACCCTTTGGAACAAGGCTATGTATTGACTATGAATATTCCAGGTGATGCAATCTTCCTGAAGTTCCCAAATTCTTGTTCTGAATTCAGAAAGGCCGTACTGCATCTGCAACAAGAAGCTCTACGTGTAAAAAATAGCTTCCAGTGGAAAATACCTTGGATTCATTAGAGCATCTCTATGGGAAGCCATTAATGCATCACCTTCCTCACACGTGGAATTCTACAATTCCAGCTGTTAATTAAATCACTATATTCTCAATTTAAGCTATCTTAGCATAACTGACTCATACTTTTAGTGTGCAAAGAAAGATCAGAGGACAGACTGCCTACTCTAAATTCCTTTGAAAAACTAATTCAAATCATAATATCCTAGACTGCTTCTCTCCTGTGAGGCACTCACTTAACAATCTATTCTTTTACATAAGTCAAAGAGCAATTCAATTTTGAAATCACAGACCTTGAAATTTTACAACTAGCCCAATTATCATTTTAAAAACTGATGATTTAACCATTAAAGTATGTGTAATTAGAAATGTCACATGTGCCTAATTTATATAAATGCTACTTAAATTACAATGAAATGGATTAGTTTTCAAGATAATTATATGTAAAATATAACTTAGTAATTTCAAATACTGAAGTTTATCCCTGTAACTCTCCCTATTTGTCCTCCTTTCCTGGGCTGGAGTACAAGTTGGTCATATTTCAGCAATGACAGGGTTGAAGCACAGTATTAATGGAACTTAAACCCAAAGTTTCTGGAACACAGCAAGGGGAAGGCGCTCTGAAGCACATCCAGCCTGAATGACAGACACTGCTCATCACCATCTCCAATACCATTGTCAATGCTGGTTTGACCACAGAAACAGAGGGCAAACAGACACCATTTCCAAGACACACAGCAAGGACAGACCCACAGAAATATATGAATGCTGTTTTTTTGTTTGACAGTGAAAGAAGCTGCATGGTTCTTGCTCTGTACTCAGCTGACTACATTGACAGCTTCAGTTTGTAGGTATTGAATGCTAAAACATATTACTTCAATTTGCTGCCTTTAGAATAACATTTATTACAGATAGCATTGAAAAACATTTAATATTTTCATGAGCAAAAGTGTTAAGGTGCCTTCACAATTACTGTGTAATAACATAGCATTTATTCTGCTCTGGGTGATGAATTTATTCTTTCATGTAATGAGCTGTCATGATTTTCTTTATATTTTTTTTTTACTGAGCAGGAAGTTGCAATCTAGTAGGTGTCTGTTAGCTTGTTCCCAGAGCAGTATTTGATATGCAAAATACAACTTATTAGTTTTCAATTTGCCACTAGCTTAGTTAAGAGATGCAGCTAAAATTCCTCAGCAGAAGGTAACACTTCTGCATTATAAAATGCTGTTGCAAGTGATGTGTAAAGAAAAAACACGATGCAAACTTAGCTTCACCAGTTTCACCCAACTTGCAGTTTATATCACTCATGAAAGGCAGTGGGAACAATCTAATTTACCTGCACCTTGAACACCAAACTGAAAAGGCCAGGATAGTTTATTGCCAGGACATTTAACCTGTCCCAAGGGGTGCAGTGGCTGCTATTTAAAAGATGAATTTATGGTATATTGGTCTTTTCTTATTGGACAGTAATTAGGAGGGAGAAGGTGAGGATGGCTGCTAAAACAATGAAGATTCAGAAGTGAAGGCATGTCCAGCATAACCTGAATATATTATAGACACTATTTAATGTGCTGCATCAAATAAAATTCCTGGGAATGAAAATCAGACAGAGGTTCAAAGATTCAATTTGGGAAACTGGAGAAAAACCAGATTAAAGCAGAGGAAGAGACCATCCAGTGGGCAAACAAGTTTGCAGTACTCCAGAACAAGAAAGGAAAATGAAGCTTGGTGTTTAAACACTCAGAAAGATTTCTCCTATAAGATGTGGGTCCATCAATTAGAAATTATGGAACAAGACAGGGAGTTCTGCTTAGCAGATTATACACAAACATAATGACCCTCAAAACCCACGTGAATTCACTCCTGAAATTACTCTGTCAAAATGTTTCTGATGGACATAAATGAGTATTTTTGTTACCAAACTGGATACAAATACTCTCTGTCATCCTAGAATTGAAATTCAAACTGGGGAAAAAAAGAGAAGAGTTTCCATGAAAAAGGGAGAATGAAGGGGCTATTTAATGAGAGCAGATTAAAAGAGCTTGCTGAGAACAGTTGAAAAGAACTTGCCTTGTTCAGCCAAGCAGAAAGCTCAGAAGGCTACAGTTGGTCTCTCAGAATAAAATGAAGATGCTAAAACCAAGGGAGGAAGAGGAATTATTGAGGAGTCTTGAAATATAATGGTGGTTGGAGAACAAATTTTTAAAACAGAAAGAATCTTCAATTAGAAATTAGTAATAATTCAATTAGAATGGTATTGAAAGAGGATATGCCAGCAAAGTTACAGTGGTTGGGGTTTTGATACAGGAGGTCCTGTCTGGATTGAATTCTTGCAACTCACCTTTAAAGGGAGAGATACACCTCAGCTGAATTCCTGAGAAATTTCTTGGAAGAAAAGCATGATTTGATTTTCCCTGATGCTAACAGTCCAGTAACCTTCAGGAGACAAAACTTTCCTATAATTTTGTGGTTTTCTATCCTCAAAACTAGCAAAATACCAATAAAAGCATGCCAAAACCATCTTTGGTGTAACCAAGCTCAATAACCCAGAACCTCTGTCAAGAGGGAGACTGATTTCCCTGCAGACTTTCCGTGCTGTTTGGTTTTGCAAGAGCAAAATGCTGATTTCCTCCATACCCAGATGCTTCCAGAGGTGACTGATGACATCAGCGTTCTACCTAAATATCACAAAATATTCTGAAGGGATCCACAAGGGATCGTTGAGTCCAGCTCCTAAGTGAATGGCCCATACAGGGATCAAGCCCACAGCCCTGGCATTATTAGCACCAGCTAAGCTGATCTCAGTGGCAGTGTTATCTTGAGGTCAGTGACCATTCCTAGCATACAGAATCCTCCCAGAACCTTTGAGATTATGCCCAATACACCTGCTGGTCATGGTTATATCCTGACCAGTTATCCATGGTTATATCCTGACCTGTAGGGCTGACTCCATGTACAGGTACACAGCATGACTTTTGTTTAAGTGATGGCACCAGAATACGATGGTACGATGAAAGGATGCCAAATGTTCCATAAAGTCAATAGGCTTGGAAGTGGAAAAAATATGACTGGAGTGAATGACTGTAAGGCACAGTAAATACATTCCTTTTATTAGTTGTTTACAGTCGAGGCAATAACATGGGTATGCTATAATGGTGTATGTGTTTATTTGCTGCATGGAAGATGTATTGCCACAAGCTATTTGCAGCTGACAGTCCCAGCAAAACAACATTTGTAATGCAAAATCAGCATATAAGGGGCTCATCCTCATTAAGTATGCAACAAGGCATGACAACTCAATAAAATACAGGGATGCTCTCAGCAAATGTCAGATCTGTCTGCCTCTTGACTGATTATGATCTCTACTCTTACATGCTTGTGCACCTCTACTGGGTCATTTTTTCTGATGGTTTCGCTCTCTGACTCATGTTTTGCAGGTGATTTGGCTCAGAGGGTAAAACTCAAGAGGAGGAGAGGGGACATTCTAAGAAGGACTATTGTCTAACTTTATTTCTTCTTTGCCACATTGTGCAAAAGAGACCTTTACTCTGACGTACTTCATGCATCAGTGACACACACAAACTAAACAATTAAAATAAACAACACAGCTCTTTCCTCTAATGCTTACTACGTGATTTTCACCGTATTCTATAATGTCTAGGCTGAGGTGAAGAGTGAATTATTTGCACTAAGTGATTCAGCAAATTGGTGCCAGAACCAGATAGAGGAAAAGACAATCGTCATGACTAAGTCACAATTACAATCACTACACACCAGAAACCTAACAGGAACATTTAACAATTTGTGCAATGAAGACTGTAGGCTGAAATTCTAAGCTTGCTATGGCAGAAATTCTTGGATAGTCCCACCCTAAAAGAGTATTCACATATTTGGAGCACCAGGTACAAAAGTTTTCAAAAAAATACGGATCCAGGTTTGTCAGGTTTTACTTAGACTCTTGATTTCAGGTCATTCTTCTCTTCTGCCACAGGGTCAGTTTCTGTGATTTATAATAATCCATAGGTGTTTGTAATAGCACCTCTATTTCAGGTCTTACTTTCCATCTGTCTTAACACTGAGTATCACAACTTCTCTTGGGAGAGAGTCTGGAAAGAGAGCAGGGCACACAGATACAGCCTTGCTCCTGAGGGATTCCCAGCACAGAGACTCTTGGTTTCCAGATAAAATCAGAGATGACCTCTGACCTGACCAGACTCACTTCTTATTACAACTTCTATTTTTCTAAGGGAAATTTCAGTTAAAACTAATTTCTCACAGAGTAAATTGGCTTTTTCATTTTGTATATCCCATTTTCACTGAACTCTCCTGCCTTGCCAGAGCTATGCCTGTAGCTCATCATTACTCATAACTTCAGCTATTTAACCTTTTGTTTGCTTCCTAAGGACCTAGACACCCAACACTGGAAGATGTGGCTTTGCTATAAAAGCCTGACACCTGAAATTTAGGGAACTACTGTCTGAACATATTTCTGCACATGGAGAAATCTGGCAGAGGACAACAGATACTCTGCAATCTTTCCTCTAATCTGTCCACTTAGGAGTAATGCAGCATGCTTAGCCTTGGAGCCATAAAATTGGTGATGGCCATTCCTTCATGTTTAGAGTCCCTAAATAACCCCAAGTAGCAAAAAGCTCCAATAAAATGGATGGCCTCACAGGGAAAAATGCTCCCAGGCAATTTTCAGGCATACATATAAGACTTGCAATGTTCAACTGCTTAGATCACAAAAATAAAAAAATACTAAAGGATAGATTCAATGATATGGTTGAGCTCTCTTGATCCCAGGTTCTTTATTCACTGGGTAAGAAAAACAAGAACCAATTTATTGGCAAAAATCCTACTTCACAGTACTAGTGGAAGGGGCTTGGAGGAATAGTGGAAAAATGTTGTTAGAAACTATTAGACCAGATATATTCTCCAGCTGATCCTGGAGACTGTCCAAAAGAAGGGCTCTGATAACAAACATCTGATTCTAGAAATCAGATGCACAACCTTCATTGCATAAAACAGTCAGAGTGTGCTTGGAGTGATAAAACATGGAATTTAACTATTACTTCGCAATTTTTGGTCCCTGAATAACTGACTGAATAATCTTTAAATAATTACTTTATACAAGTCATTTAGAATGCAAGATTTTGCTGAAAAAAACACAAGACTTCCAAAGGTGACTAAGGTCTTTTAATTTTACTTACACGCACTTATGAGATTGAAGGTAGCAGCCTCATGCCTTACTGTTAATTATTTTGATTATGTATCATATACTTTAAAGCATTTTCTGATTGACTTTTCTTTGTAAGGAGATGCAGTTCGTAGAACACAGGTTTTTTTTTATCTCACTGCAATTTCCTTTTAATTATTAACACTGGGAACTCTATGTAATAGCCTGGCATTTATTATTTTTTTTTTTGGTATTGGAAATTAAATTGTATATGAGATCACATAAAAGCAAATGTGAATTTTAGAAATAAGAGTGCTACAACAGCTACATAGAAAGTTGCATGTAGTTAATTAGGTAACTGGGAGTATCTCACTGATTTAGAGGTGCACTGGAAAGCACTCCTGTACATGTGCCACTTTCATGGCACAGCCTAATTATCAATAGCAATACAAAGTAGAGGAGAAGGGAGGGAAATATTGCTTCCCTTTGACTCAGGTTTTGATTGCAGGTTTGTTCCTTAAAAGCCAGAACAATGTTTCTCACCTTACCAAGGATACAACATTTTTAAGAGCTTACAGTAGATGTTAAACACCAAAATTCTCTAGAAAATTAAGTCAGTAATCAATCTGTGTTACTCTATTCAAGCAAAGAATAGAGTGAAGGATGGAACACATGAGTTACACCCTTTTTAAAAGAAATTATTTGATATTATTACTGTCATATCTTTCAATTAAAGTGGTATCTTCCCACAAGGAATTATAAGTATTAGCAATTTGGCTTGTGGTCTTATTTCTTACCCTCTTTCTTCTGCTTTTCATATTAGCTGATGTACTGATGACTATTACACTTATAAAATTACATGACATAGATCCTACCATTCCATTCCGAAAGCGGAACAGAACCTGAGCCAACCTTCTCACGGCCAAAAGGAGGAAGAAATGGCTTTCACATTAAATTCATTAAACTGGTGTGACAAGCACCTATTAACCAACTACGGTGGCTGGCTGCAGTGGAGAAGCTTTTAGAATAGATAAGCTGGATGGGTTATATTTTAAATAGACTGCTGCATGGCTAAAATGATCTGTAATATAGAGCTGGGAAAATTCTACACTCCACCACATCAGCACTAATTTGAAAGAGCCTCCTAACTAACACTCCAGATTTGTGTTTCTGAATATGTGTGAATGCTGACACATGAAAATGAGTTCAGGTTAGGTTCATTTTTGTGTGAGGGCTCATAGCAGGGCTTCATCACAGGGATATGAGACCCACGAGCAGCCCCACACCAGGGCTGCTCTCAAACAGCCACTATCTGCTGCTCCCCGTAAAAACGACTGACAAGGATCATAAATTGGGACCAAAAGTTTTTCAGTCACACTACCTGGCTTTTAAAATTGCAGTTAAGAAAATGCCAGTGGGATGGCATTTCCATGTATGAGAACCTTATCCAGGCTCTCCTAACCCTGGGGGTCAAAATTCACTGCTGTTCTCAGCTTTTCCGTGGGTTAGGACACAGCTTCACTCTGCTAGCTGACTAAGAGATAAGGTTTAAAAGGCTCTTGCTGTTTGCCACACCAAACCACTCATTTTTGGCTGTATAGAACAGCTGAGATAATCTGCAATAATTTGACTATTTTTCAGCTTCACTGCAAACACAAGGTGTGAAATGACCCATGTTAAAGAAAATCTCTAAACAATAAAAATCCACCCACACACAAAAAATCTCAAACCTTCAAATAACACTTTGTTTTTTAACTTCTGCCTGCCACTTCACCAGCTGTTAAATTGTGACATACACACCCCACTGCCCAGCAGTCTCAGGAGTTTTAACCCGAACCAGAAAGATGCTTGTCCTTTACACAAAAGACAATAAGGAAGAATGTTTCACTAAGGGAAACTGCCTAAAAAACCATTAGCTGCCTTCTCTCCTACTTTCACAGCAGCTAATTACTTGCACAGTCAATATGGTCCTCCCAACTACATTAGCACCCTGTTTAGGGATTAATCGAGGAGAAGGCAGCCAGCAAACACCCATTCTGTAAGACTACATTTATGGGGAGTAGTAAGGGATTAGCAACACTCTCAGGGATACCTGCACACTCCCCCCATCCCCAGCTGGGGCTGCAAAGGGAACACGTGAAGCTCCGGTCACCAAACTTCAGCTTGGACCTTGATCCTGCATGAATAAATTTGAAGTTCTGCTCTCAACACTTGCAATCTTTGGGGGAATCTCCAGCTAAAACATTTGAAATCTGCAGAAGAACTCAAGCCAGAATGACAAGTATGTATTATGTATTAAAACACGAACATACTAATTTCTGCCTTTGCTGAAGTTATGGATTAAGTGATTTGATACAGTGGATGAAACAATCCTTACATTTTCCAAAGATCTTGGAAGAGTCTGCATTAAAATACATCTGTGGAGCACTAACTTCTACTTGATACTTGAGAAAGATGCTGAGATCAACAAAACATCATTATATTTTTCCATCACAGTGAGTATTGATATTCCCAGATGAGTCAGAAATAAGCACCAACTCAAGACACTCAAAGTTCATTGTTTTATCTCGAGCTGTGCAAAAAGACAACTTCTGATACAGAAAATATGTGCAACTGGAAAGATAAAGTGTAAATCTGCTTTGTCTTTTCTTCTGGACCTTTTCTTCATGGCCTGTGGAGTTCGAGCCATTGGAGAAGTTCTGGTGTCCGTTTTAAGTCACTGCAGTCAGACACCCCTCACTTTGAGCTTTTAAAACTGTTTTGCCACAGATGTGCTGTGGTTGCTTGCTCAAGGGTGCACTATCTGAGCAGGAGCTACAAACAGTTCACAAGTCCCCGTTATTCTGTTCGTGTCCATGTCAGAAAGAGAGAAGCAGGAGATGACACCAGGTTACTCAGGAGAAATGGCTTCTGTAACAATCAGCAGTACTGCTAGGGGTGCCTAGGGATGCTTGAAAGGGAGAAAGAAAGGCAAAGGAAACTGCAGTGCAGAGGCCATCATCCCACGTGGGTCAAAGGAAACGATAGTGAACTGATTGAAATCTTCCAACACAGCGACACGGTCTCATGGGACACATGGAAACATAAGAGGAGTCTGATGGGAAAAGCCCAGCAGAACAGGAAGGGGTGGAGATGAGGAAAACCTAAACTCCACAGGGAGCTCATCAGGGGAATGGAAGAGAAAACCAAAACCTCAGGCTGTTGCACGTTTTTAAGAGATAAAGAAAAGAAACAAAACGGCAATGTGCAGGGAGTTCAGTGAGATGCAGAAACAGAGACAAGAAAGAAGAGAAATACAGGTGTGAAAGACACAGCATGAGTTTGTGTATGAAATGAGGGGGGGAAATGAAAATAAAAAACAAAAAGAAGGCAAAAGATGTCCAAAGGATCAGGGAGGTATTAAAATCATAAGGTGGCAAAGGGGGAAAATAAGAAAAAGCTCTACTAATCATCCAGAAAGAGAAGAAATGAAGCCATTAAAAACAAACTGTGCTGGGAAGAAGCAAGGTGACTCTACAGTTTCCTGTGTCAGACTTTGTATTTTTCCTCAAACTGTTCCTACCTTACATAATTTCTCAACTCTTTCTGTTTTAGCAGACTCTGGAACCACTTGAAAAGAAGCTTTTAAAGTAAATATATGCTTATAATTCAACTTTAGAAACTCACTTTTTAAACTACCACAAATCATTTCCATAGAATATTTTGGTATTTTGCCAAATGAAATGCTGTTTTTAAAGCAATCCATAGGCAGAATTTAAAAGAGTCACTCCAGACACTTGGCTGTGCTGTACAGAGCATTGCCTGCACTTCCAGTGCTGGAGGAGAAAGGACATCTCTGTGGCTGCCAGCCCTGGTGCTACAGTAAATTATGCTGGCCCACATGTGACTCCAAGGCCAGGCTTTGCTGAAAGAAATTAATGTTAAACAGCAGTTTTCAATTCTCACCTTAGTCTGTAAGAGAGAACACATGCACGGCCAATAAGCCAGCAAGGAAGGAAGTGAGAACACGGAGGTGATGCCACTGGTTTGATACCACTTAAAAAAAAACTATAAATGGAGAAATCATAAAAAAATTCACAAATTCAGGATTCATGTTGCAAGATGCCAAAATCTGAAGAGAAGAAGCAGAGAGGGAGAAGATCAAAGCTGCAGGAGAAAATGAGCCCCTTCCAAGACCCCAGAGGTTCCAGTGGCCCTTGCCACTGGGTGGAAGACTGGCCAGCAGGGATTCGCCAGAGGATGGCATCAAAAGTGTGAGCATATTTAATGCCCAACTAAACAATCTGTCTGATTCAGGCCATAAATCTGTGCTGTAGATTAACAATTGTGTGTTCAAAAGTTTTGTGTGTATATGACCTTGCTCCAAAATGTCCAAGCCTGGTAGAAGATTCCCAAATAGAGTGAGACAAAGATTTGAGGGCTAACACATGGGAGCCATGTACCAATCTGTGCTTTACTCAAATTTGTCAATTTTTTAACAATAACTTCTTTTTTTGCATTAGGGTAGATGAAAACTTGTTTTTTTTAAATTCAATTTAATATTGTTTAAAAGATCCCTTTGTAACTGATGATAAAAATAAACTTGGCCACGAGTCATTGTGTCTGAAATTTTGAGAAATAAAGACTTATTTCTCTTTTTAACTTATTCCTTAAGTTTAGCTGGAAATCTTCAGCACAGAGTAAATTTTTTAAATGACTAGTCCTTGAATTGAAGATCATTGCTGTATTCCCATATGTACATACTTTTCCTTACATACCAGTGCAATTTAATTCTCCTTCTTTTCAGCACCTATTCTATATCCAACCTATGCCTGTCATAGCCTAGAAATCTAAAGACATTTTAATTCCCAGATGGACCCAATAGGGCAACAGATTTTGTTGCCTCCTGTTCTGTGCAATCACATAAATGGTAGTTGGAGCCCAAGAAATGTAACTGCCAACTGCACACTCTGCTGTGGAATTCCAAGAGGCACTGACACATTTGGTAAATGGCTCAAGTTTGAAGAAAAAACCTAGAATAGAATTGCCTCTCTGGAGATTTTTGCCTTATGCTTGTATAAGGATTGGCAGAAAATGTTTCAGCACTATTTTGTAGTAATAAAATACAATAAAACCATTTTGCTTTTTTTTGCCTGATTTCTGAGAGGATTTTTGAATTTTCCTCAGGAAGTTTAAGCTGCCACACTTACAACGTACAACATCGTTGAGGTGGATGTGTTATCATAATTGATGAGCAAACAAATTATGAGGCTGCAAGTAAGAAACTTTTAAAACCTCTTGCCAGTCCTTTGCTTACTAAGCAGAGAACTGAGCACTCAAACAATGAGGAGCAGAAAAGAGCTATGTGTACTGTGCTGGATTTTCAAAGAAAATAGTTGGAGATCTACAGATGGCAAAAACTTAAACAAATAGAAAAATTAAAGGAGATTTTAAAAAGTTCCAAGTGGTTGAAGAGTTAAAAGGCATCGTGACAGATTTCTTTTGGTCCCACAACTCATCCAAAAGCATGATTATAAATAATAGGTGGACAGCCAATAGTCTGCCAGCATTACACTCACCCTTCTTTGCAACATGGTTCTCAGGTGCTCTGCAAGCTTTTTGATCTATTGTCCTTTTAAATTTTTTTTCCCTTTTACTTTTCTATTTTTATAATCCACCCTCAGACCAGATCACAAAAGATTTTGGTTCTATGCCTTTAAAGCCTCCTTATAACAAAGGATTATTGAACTTAATCCTAAAACCTGGCTATCCCAAACGAGCATTGAAGAGGAGTTTGAGTGAGATAACCTGGCCCAACACAAAGAGCTGTAACAGTGCTGGGATTATATCACCCAGGACCTGTCTAAAAAGTGGAGGTACAACATGGCAAAGACTGATACTCTGCCCATGAAAGGGTTTGGGGAGAAGTTGGTTTAGCTTTTAAATGGAAACACGGCCACAAGTGTGTACCTTCATTGTGCTCTATATTGTTAGGGAACAAATAAGATTGCTGAGAAGAAGTGGATTACCCCATCTCTGATTGTGACATCAATAGGAGAGATTGGTTTTAGCAAACTAAAGAAAGATGAACCTACTCCCACTATAAGAACATTTCATTATTAGTTAATCTATCAGTTACACTACAGAGCCATCAAAGGAGTCACTCAAACTCATGACTGTCACTAGATCTTGAACTGCAGTTAGTAGGAGAACTGGGTAAGAAATGCCAGATTAGAAGGAAAGGCCAAAGGAGAACTCCAAGGAATATCCATGAGCACAGCAAGTTACTGAAACAAGTTCAAATAAGAATTTTATATTTACATATATAAGCAATAGGAAAATTGAGCTGCCGAAATGAAAGATGAAGAAAAAAGATATCAGTTTATTTTAATCTTACAAGTTAGAGATTGCTCAGAGTCAGTGCCACTATTTTAAAAGCTAAGTGAGGAACACCAATTCAGTTATCAGATGAAGACTAAGTTATCAGTTACAGAAATTTATAGAATGTTACACTCCTAAAAATAATACATCTCTTGGAAGTTATCTGCTTCATATGAAAAACCAAGAACAAGGAGATTTAATAGATTTGATTATGCTGAGGCAAACATGTTTTAAATAATTTGTGGAATTGCTTCTCCAAGGCCAGATGGCAAAGGGGATCACAGACTCCTAACTGAAAAAGATCCTCAAACAGCTTAAACTTATAGAAAGCTATTAAAATGTGAAAAAGACAGAATGAAATAGGAACAGATTGACAGTTTCGAATACTAAACAACAGGATGTAACATTAGTCTGGGTTAGGAGGGGAAAAAAATTAGGGTGAAACTGGCATAATTAAACCAGACTCAATTTGAGCCAAGACCAATAGAAACAGATGAAGACCTAAGCAGTACCCTGTCTTTGGAAACTTCCTGTACCTCAAACAGCAACTCAGTTTTGCAAAAATCTACAGGGGAAGTAGAACTTTTTATAGAGAAAAGGATGTATGCCTGTTCTGCGCAGTGGAAAAGACTTTCTTCCATTGGCTCTGAAACCTGCTGTGATATTTCTGCTCCCCGTTCTTAACAGTTTCCAAAGCTTCAGATTCATTGCAGATGTGCTCCTTTCTCTCCTACTCCAACTCCCAGTCTGGAAAAGCCTCTCCTGGCTGAGTTTTTCCTTCGCTGAAAGCAACGGAGCTCTCCCTCCAGAAGGTCTGCACGACCCGGTGCGACAGCCAGAACCAGGCTAACAGTTGGCTTCCTCCTTGGCTGTGCAGTCACACACGCTAAGAAATATAACAGACTGTAGCACACAGCAACAGTGAGCAAAGAGAGCACGTGAACCATCCATGAAAATAACAAGGAGGGTAAGAGCCAGGTCCCCACGGAGTTAGGGTATCCTGTAAAAATAATTGTTTTTGATAAGTGTACGGAGTCAGAACTGAGAACAAGGATTATGACTAGAGTGTGATACTGTGCTTCAAAATACAATTGAAGAAATTTCAGCTTGAAGAACGCCCCCAAAAATGCAGGTTTCTTTATATACTAGAAAATGGGGTGAATTTTGGTTCCGAATTGCCAGTTCCAATATCTACTACAACTTTATTAGAGAATAGAGTTATTGAACAGTTAATTTCAGAAATAAATCCCTCTCTTTGCAAGATACGACATGTCAGTTGAGAGATTGTCAGACATTGTAATTTGATTGTTAAGAATGTAAAATATTAGCAGGAAACATGATTTTTAGTTTATGTTAAGTTCAGGGCATCCACAGTGCTTTAGCCTATGGAAGATAGTGGTCAAAATTTGGTGAAAACCACTTATGAACTTGGTGATTTTCACTTAATTACAAATGTCTACGCAACTTGCTTATAAATGATATCATCATCCTTAAAACCAGAACTTAAAAAGTTGTTTAATAGCAAGTTTTGAATTTTGAACTCGATAATTGGGTGGTTTGCTCAGCTATTAGGCCACTGAGGCAAACACAGCAGTCTTGAAACATCTTTAAATACCTTAGAAAAATCAAAACACATATCTTGATACACCAGCCTTACAGCCCTGTGACAATTTATCTCCAATTGCAGAAAGTGGAGTGAAACAGCTACACTACCACAGCTACTTTATTGACATGATTGTTAATCAAAGATACCCCTGTAAAAAGTTAGGAGACACCTTTTTTCCACTTTTGAGTAATAAAAACCTGAGAAATATTCTGAATGTCCCAGGTCCAAAACAAAACAGATGGCTGAAAAGCAAGTACCTCAGAAAATACCAAGGGAATGGAGCAATGCAGGAGGAACTTGAAAAGCCTGACAGCTTTTGATACATGTGTGTATTGTCAGGGGGCTGATTCTTTTTTCTCTCATGAGGAAGAGAGAATTACTGGCCTTTTAGGAAGCCTGCAACATCCCTTGCACAGTCTAGCTCAAACCAGTTGATACTGTGTGGTGTTATTGCAAAGGGAGACAGAACTGCCTTCTCCCACATATTTTCCTCTTAGGGTTTGTTGTGTGAAAGGCTCGGAGCTGAAGTGCTCTGATCTCTCACTAATGGCCCCACATTTACATTGTACCGTGATGAATGGAGAAGGCACTCCAGCATCCAGCCAGAGAAATAAAATACCTTTGTGCAGGACAGCACTAATAAAACCAGATTTTCCTCAAGACAGAATGGAGGGCAACTTTTTCTTCCTTGGAATGCAAAGAGTAATAGAAATATTTATATTTTTATATAAATAAAACGCCTGAACAGTCAATGCTGCTTTTACTGGTTTTAGTAGCTAACCTTTTGATTGCCTGAGTGACCTCTGTTCTTGACCATAAATGAGTAATTTACTTCAGGTTGACAGCCTTAGTCAATTTGGAGGTGAAATTTATGTACCTGGATTTATGCTCTAAGTAGACTTTTGAGTGTTGCCATAGCTAATGATAAGTTACACTCTCAAAGAGAGATAACACTCCCGTACCAGGATTTTCACTGAACTGTAGCAAAAGTGATCAGGATGAGGTAAGTATGGGGTGTGCATCCTTCTGTGATTTATCTGGAACTACCCACTGCTGAAGGGCAGCTCTTATGGTCACAGCTTTCTACAGAAATAACTATGGCTGAACAAGAGCTCAATCCCAAGGGAAGGGCAATAAACATGCTGAAAATTATTCTTCCTTACTCCTCAGATTTGGGGTTTATCTATACAGTGTATATATACCATATATATACCTATACAGTTGTATCTATACCAATAAAGTTTTTGGGTTTTTTTTTTATCTTTCTTAATGCATCCATAATCCGGAGACTTTTAACAAAGGGTTTCCAAAATTTTAAAACTTATTGTCACATTTCTATTAAATTTTTCTCAGTAGGTGATAATGGTTTGGCTACACAGTACAGAATTAATTTATTATTTTCTTAACAGCTTTTTAATTTAAAAAAAATTACAGTTCCTTTTCCTTTCTTTGCAAGGACCTTTTTTTCTGTCTTTCAAATAGTTCTTTATTGTTTTGAAGTCTGGTCTTTCTGCTCCTTCTCTTCCATTTCCTCCTTATTTTTTTTAATTTGCTTTTATTATTGACAATGAGAATAAAATTTAATTCAGATTTAAAAGAGAGAAAAGAATCCCAATGACTTGACTTGAACTTGGCCAAAACCTATTCATTTGCACAAAAGTGTTACAGGACAGCAACCCTTTAGAAGTAAATCAGGGTCTTCTGAATGGTTTCCTCCAATCCCTCAGTGTTACTTGCCTTTAAGACTCCTAATGTAGTCTCTTAAAATGTTTAATATAATTTCAGTTTCCATAGGCAACTAATTCTTACAGAATGTTAACCAAATCATATATCTGAAATTATCACCAGAGCTTCCTGATTCAAGTTACTCTAAAATCATACATAAGAATATACTCTTAATGTAATTTAGTAGTAATTTCTGCCATAGATTGCCAGAGAAACCTGAGATACAAAATTGAAATATTTTCTCCTTCAGCTTTTAAGCATTTTCAGTGAGTGATGTGGAAATGTGCCTTGACAAACGGGACAGGAGCAGCTCAAATCTCCTGGTGCTGCACCTGGCCCAGTCCTGCAGACTCGGTTACACACAGAGCCTCCAGTGCCTCACCACGTGCTACTTCCAACAGTTTATTACAACTTAAATACCTGTTCTGTACCCCAGCAGCAGCCCGAAAACATTCCTAGTATCCTTGATCCCTGGGAAAAGCATGGCCCATGTAACAGCTTTATTTCAGAGCTTTTGTCTCCCAGCTTCCATTATTTCACTGCCAGTATTGTCATCATTGCTAAGAGATAGAGACCTTTTTAAAACAATCTGAATGACCTCTGTCTCCAATTCTTCTTTAGAACACGATGTATTCATCTCATTTTTTAACATCTTTTCAGTTTTTATCTAAGTATTCATTTAAAATGTGTGCACTGTCTGGAAGTAAATTAGAGAGGGAAAAGGGCATTTAGAGATGACTGAAAATGTACCTCTCAGGCTGTTTCTTTTTTTATTTTCCATCTAGTCTTGCTGAAAAGGTGGTTAGAAGATCTTATTTTATAGGCAAACATTATTTTTTTTCTATTTCAGTGCAGTTCTTTGTGTATCCATCATGCCACACTTGGAGAGCTTGAGGAAATTCAGAGCTGCACTTACACACAGGTGATCTGGGCATGCAATGGACAGAATTTTCTGTATGTTTACTTGTATTTTTACTAATTGTTCTATAGTAGGTGCAGATTGCGCTGTAGCAGTGGCTGCAGTTAACGAAGCAATTTTCACTGTGGAGCACACGAGCAGGATTCCTATGGGGGAAAGCCAAGCCACTGCTCCAGCCCCGGGTGGGATCAGGACAACAGACCAGGCAGGACTTGTTAGGAGACCCACAGAATGAAACTGATATATCAATATCTGTGCAGTGTGCATGGCAGGGATTTTTATTCTGGAATTAATAATCTAACCAGGGCTATCTATGGGGCCTGGCACAACCACTGAGCTTGGTTGCAAGTCCAAAGCTGGCTGTGTTACCCAGTAATTTTCTAAGCCTTCTCTAAGATACCCTTGCTTTTCCTCATGCAAACAAGAGCTAATCTTCTGGATGTGCATGCCATGCAGCTGCTCTCCCAGGGAGATCTTTGTTCCAGCATTGCTTGGGAGTTTTATACTCTTGCAGTGTTGTTGAACAAAATATTAGCATCAGGAGAGGCTGGCTGCAGGACAGCATTGGAACAAAGTCAGTGTAGTAACTAGGACTAAAAGGAGAGATTTAATTTGCCTATAGATGTAAAGCACTATTTCTGCTGTAGTGAGGCAGCAAAGCAAGCAGTACTCCCAAGGCACCATTCCATGACACGTTTGGAAAGCTTTTGCTGAAATATCCTACACCATCAAAGTTAAAATATTTTCAGTCTCACAAATCTCTTCACAAAAGGTAATTCCAGTAAGGCTTGCTTGACTTGCAGCAATCCAGGATGACACATCATGCCCTAGATCAGGCAAGAATTTCAACATCTCCCAGAGCTCAAGTCAAAATCTAAGTCTCCAGGTTATAATCACACGTACACATTCTTCTATTCCTCCCGAGCACTGTTCTTCACCTGGAAATACTGTCAGCTTCAGCAGGCTCTAGAGATAAGCCAGTTCTACTGAGTAGGGACTGACATCTCAGGAATGCCCTAATTATAGCAAGGTTTTGCATGTTATATTTAAGAGACGTTTTTGTATAATCATTTACTAGTTAAGACAATAAGGAATATAATTAATAGTTATATGGCAAGATTTCTGCAATTTGTAATTCCCTAATTGCTATTTTGGATTCCTAACTGAACATCAAAATGTCATAATCTAGTGGCACCAAACACAGAACACTTAAAATGTCAGCTAGCAAAGAAAATTACTTCAGAGAATGGGGTTCAAGAAGTACAGATCTGTGATTTAAAATGTACAGTTCCTGATGGTATGAATTACATTATGCAGAAACAGCTCTTCTCAGTGATGTATACTCAAGATTAGAGACTGCAAAATGCCTTTTTCAGAATCACAGCTCTCCACATCCCCTGCTGAGATGTCAGGTAGACTTGGGCTAAATTTGATGGCAAGTGTTCCAGGTCCCATCTGTCAGGTTCTCCCATGCTTAATGAGCAGCACACTGATGAAAATACTGTGCAAACAATGCAGCAGCACATCGAAGAGGTGTAAATGGACTTGCTTCTGCAGCATTTTCAGTCAGAGCAGGGTTTGGGACTTTCAGGCAGGCCTGCAAAGCCCTGCTGTGTCCCTAGAACATAATTGGCTCCTGAAAGCAACAGCATATATGAGGCACAGTAAAGCAGTTTAGGAAGGTCTTTCAATAAACTTTCTATAAATGCAACTCATTCATTTTAATATGAAGCCTGTGGTTCCAGTGGGTGGGCTGTATGAAAGAGCTGCCTAAGCCCTTGCTCACTTTATTTCCTATAAGTAATGCCATCACTGCAGGTACGGTACTCAACTGCTTTGGACAAAAGGATACACAAAGACCATCAAAAATCTTTTCCTGCATAGATGTATAGCCATCTCCTAAACCTCCATTCCCCAAAATCACCACTCAGAAGTATAGGTACAGCACAAAGGCTGCCAAGGAGCGAAGAAGGGAACCCCACAGCTCTTGGGGAGATTATATTTTCAAGAATGCTGACAGGTTGACCAGCTTGTAGAATGCATGGGCCTCCCCTCCAGGCTTCAGTGACTTAGTGTACCTAATGAGTTATGGATTTTAAGTTATTTTGCAGTTTTACAGTGGCTGGATTAGTCTCTGGCTTCCCAGCTGAGGCTACAAACAACACAAAATAATGGCAGTTTGTGATCCAGCCAGGCAGTGCTCGTTTGTGCTCCCCCAAGCACTCATGCATGCACTGTACCAGCAAACCTTCACTCTTTATATCCAGGGGCTCAAGCCACACTGTTTATTGTGCTGAAGCAGGTTTTAACTGACACTACTACACACAAAACACTTTTACATTACTATACCTATTTATTTTAGTCTAGGAGAGAGAGCACTGAGTTTGCTTTATGATATGTACAGTGTAGTACATGATTTCACTGCTGAAGAGGCTCACCACACACTTCAGAGAGTTGGCTTCTAGATTATAAAGGAATAGGTCAATGCAGTGCCCAGATTAAGTGTTTTAAAAACAGAGTTAAAATAGAAGCTACAAGGGAAAAATAAAGCATTTACTCTGGGAAAATAAAAGAAAAAAAGAGTAAACACCACAGATAGCTAATGTGTTCAGTTAATTTAGCATTGACATTAGAACTATGGATAAATAGTAAAAAATGTTTAAGTACTGGAATGACAGATCAGTCAATCAAAATTAACTGAAAAGAAAACAAAACTTTCTTAGTAAATAAATACATCACATAGGAGAGTATGCTACCAATTCAAATATTGCAGATGTTTCTGGCAAGACAATTAGCCCAGCTGTTTTTCTGTTCAGATCAGTGCCTTTTCTATGACTATATTCATTGCAAGTGGTCAGAGAGGAGTCCCAGGGCACATGCTCTGCAGCTATTTTTGCATTGTTTCAGCCTCATCTATAAGAAGGAAAATCAGTCTCATCATGGCCCTTTTCTGTTTGAAAGGATCGTCTTTCACCATGGGGAAAAATCTCTCTTGTTGAATAAGAGCATCCATCATAGTTTAAACAGAATTTCAGGAATGACAGGTACCTTATTTAGATAAGGTGACACATTACTGCTTCCTCTTTCTTCCTTTTTCTTATACAGTAAGATCTATATGGAGAGTAAATTACTCTATCACACCAAGTAAGTATCAAAGTCAAGCTCCATTTTCTGAGTTTCCTATTCCACATCCCCTTGAATTGCTCATCTAGCTGTTTGAAGGACATCTGAAGTGGATTTCTGGTTCCACTGCTCTTAGTATCAAATATTTCTGTTGGCTACACTGAGTGATAAAGCTTACTGAAATCCTTTTTCCTAGGAGAAGGTTACTGGCAGGAACTGGATTGCTACTGAATTGCTGTTTTACTGCCTGTTAAGAATGGGGACTTCAAAAAAAAAAAATGAAGCAGCTATAAATATCATCAATTTAAAATACTTTTTACATGCCTTCCAGATTGCTTTAAATTGTTTTCTTTAAAACCGAAAAAGATGAATGCACTGAATAGAAATTAAGGCATTTAGATTTCTTTGAAGCCCTTATTGCCATGACCAGTGCACTGAGAAGCAAGGGCCACCTCGGCCGTGGGATTTAGCCCCAAAGTAGGGCAGTGCAGCACTAACTGCAGGACCTCCTTGTTCTCAAATCTGACACCTACTTGCCATCTCTGCTTTTACAGCTATTTTGGAGGTGAGCTGCTAAGCGTGACCTGGATGGGCAATACTGGAAATCACAGAAGGAGACGCTTCCACTGACTGCAGGAGCAAAAAATGTTAAATGATGCCAATTCCATGGTATACATCCTCTTGTATGAAAAAGCTGAGAATTAAATGGATCCTGGTGGAAAAGGCACTCCCTGACAGGCTTCACAGACAACGTTTGACATCCCCTGGGTAACTTGGTCCCTATTTGCTGCAATGGGTACTTACTAATGTGTGACTCAGTAAGCTTGGAAATGTTAACAGGAAAAGCATAGTGAAATTAACTTGACCAGGAAATGGGCTCAGCATTATATGAAATCAAAAAAATCTGAACAGTTACACTCCTTGCCCCTCTACTGAAACCAAAGTTATGACACTATGGAAAGGGTGCACTGAAACAGAAATACATCTGTTCCATAAAGCTTCGATGAAAGACTCACTCAAGGACTCACCTGGAGGTGATCCATAGAGGACACACAGAGATGAGAAGAAGACTGAGAATTAAACACTGCCTCAAACAGGGATTCAGTTGCAGATGAAGCACACCTGAAGTGCCATGCCAGCTTAGCAAAGTAACACACTGATGAAATGCCCCTTGGCCTCTATTATTGGAGTCCACTGCACCCTCTCATCTGGCTTATCTTCAGCAAACCTACAGGAAAGCCTTAAGAGCTATGAAAAACACCTCTCAGTGGTCCTCTGGTGCTTTCCACAAAAATCCTTCATACCTGCTGTAGGAACAATTCCTTACATCTGAGTACAATTTACTCACAGGACAAAAATCAATTTTCATCAGTACTCTGCAAAGGGGCACATGGACTGGAAAGGAGATAATACAGATACATGGCAGATCCAGGGAAGCAGAGGTAAGAGAAATATTTAGAAGAAAAATAAAGGCTTTGCATCTCATTGACAGTGCCTAAAGTGCAAAGGCAGGGAGCACAGTCACACTGAATGCACATGGCATTATGGAAAGGAGCAGGCACTCATCGTGTGCAGGATGAAAAGCACATGGATCCAACACGCTGGACTGACAGACAGCACAGGTCAGCAGGTTTCAGAGGAGGAAAGGTGAGGTACCCGACTCACAATTTCAGCTGTGGAATGAATCATGACTTGCAATAAAGAATCTGATGCACTGAGTGAGCCTGCAAGAGCTTAGGGAAGGAGGAGAGGTAGGCAGCTGTTTTGTTGGTTTTCTGGCTGCCAAAATGATTTTCTCATATGCCTGTTGTGTCCATCCTGAATCCTTTTAATTGCAAGGATGACCAACATGTACATGAATGTCTAAGGCCTGGGGATGGAAACATTTGAAGCTGTATTTAAATAGAAGGAAAAGAAGCCAAATATGAGTCTTCTGTATCTTTTGCAAGTGTATGCACACATTTTCTTTCTGCTCATATGTGCACTGCAAGCTTTACTGGAATGAGTCTTAAACCAGCCTAAATCTTCTGGTCACGACTTAATTTGTGCCCTCAGAAACTAAGAAATGAATAATGCAGGACATGTCAGGAGCTCCCTGAGCCTTTGGCCACAGCAGGATGCACTGGGCAGGTGAGGAGGTGGAACAGACTGGGTGGAATTTGGAACATTTGGCAGCAGGGGGAACCAGAAGTGACTTGATGGAAAATTAAATAAGGATATCAATGGATACAGAAGTACAAATTTTCTCAGGAAGCCTTTAGCACGTCAATTTTAGCTGACAATTAACACCCTACTCAGCCAGCCAACCTACAGGGATTTCACAAGCTGCCCCTATTTGTGGCAGGATAAAAGGAAGAGACAAATAAAGGAATAGGCAATGAATTATTTTTACATCTTGTTGCTATTGGACTTCTTTTTCGCAATTTATCATCAATCTTAACAGAGAAAGAGAGGTTGCTATAAGAATCCTAATCCCAACAAATGTTTTAAATTATTTACAAAAATAATTTTAATTCATGTTCGTCATTCTTCTCGACTGGAAAGGTATGAGGGCTGTCTTCAGGACAACTCAAAATTGAACTCTTAAGATTTTTCTATAAATGACATTTCTATAAATCTAGCTCAGGAGCTGAGAGAGGTAATAAAGAGTTAAGGAGTCTGGTTCACAGGGCTTCTTCTATGTTTCATTCCCCAAAAATACTCACCATTAAAATGTTTTAGCTGAGATTTTCAAAGCAGTGTGGGCAAATTCTCTGCACATCTCACATTAATTAACAGCAAGTGTGTGGGTAATTCCCTGTAGTACTTTGATAATGTCAGCTTTTTTTTTTAATACCCATTTAGCATATCCATGTGGAATAGGATGGAGGAAATGTGTACAATGGTTCCAAACTGCACCTCAATAAAAAATGCCATTTTGTTCTGACCTTATGAGCCTCTGATCTGTTCCAACAGAGGGATTCTGATCAGCTATTTTGGGCAGATTCAGAAACAGGAAATAAATGTGCCACATCATCATGGTGATCTGAATCTAGTCAAGTATCTCATAAAAATATTTTTCTGTTTAGAGGGCTTGGGGGAAGGTGAGGGGAATAAACCTTTCTATTTACTCTTAACTTCAGAAGAATCCACTGGGAGGGACTGCACAATTAACATATTAATGAAGGCTGGCCTCAGATGTGATGCCTGAAAGCAATTATGGGCAAATTAAGAATATAAATGCAAGATAAAAAAACTCGTGCCTGTTTGGGACAGAAGGAACATAAGCTGCTCAGCACTGAAATAAGAATATATGTTTTTCCTTTTCCATGGGGAAGGAATCGTATCTTACTTGGCCTGTAAAAGGCAGCATTGGTAATGTTCACCATACCAACTGCAAAAGACCAATATAACAGTGATACTTCAGCTGATTTGTACAACAATTGCTGAGCTGGATGTTAAAGTTCAGACATTTAAGACCTAGAAGTGTGGAAAGCCTGAGAGTCTCTACTCAGCTAAAGTGGAGGAAATAGGTAATTTCCCATATTGATCTCTGTATATTGACATGATGGAATTGAATCTTTTGGTTATCATTTTTCTATGGGATTGTTTTTTTGGGGGGGATATCAGTCAAAAGCAAAAATGAGTATTTGCATTAAGTCTCAAATGCATTAATGGTGATGAAATTCAAATTGGCATTACAGAATATCAAACTGAAGAGGGTGTAAATGCCTCCAGCACAAGAGACTCTGATTTGCTATTCCTCATTAGCGCCAGGTGAAGGCTACAAAAGAACTGGCTGAAAAGCAGGATTTCTATTCATGGCTGATTTCATTTTACTCTTCTAGGTTACAGTCCAATTCAGACCAAAAACTAACATGTGCTGAATTCCCCAGGCCCTGCAACCACTTAGTGATATTGATGTTCCTGTCAGCTTTCATGACCAGAGCAAAGATGACAATTTTGCTGAGGAGCAACAGGAAACGATGGATCTCAGGCCCCAGCAGCAGAAGACTGACCAAAGTCTGAAGCCCTGGCAGCTCTCTGCACCTGTATCCCTTGAGAAAAACCATCAGAAATCCAGGTACCCTTCACCTGGCACCCTGCTCCAGGCTTGGCAAGCACTCGCACCACAGACATTATGAATGAAACATTTGGGGCTCAACAAAATGGCATTTTTATATCAAAATATTCAGCCAGCTCTGCTATCAAAAGCCTTTACAATTAAGGACAAAGCCAAATACCAAAAAAAACTGGAGGCAGGGAAAGCATTTTTTTGAATGCTTAGACTTCTTTCCAAAACATTTCAGCACACATGAATGAAAGCCATCAAACAGTGTCACAGGAGATACATTTTTAGAAAGCAAAGGCAGTGGAAAATTGTCTTCCCACCCCAGAAAAACAAAAGAAGTTAGAATTAAATGAACTAGCTTAGTTACAAAATTACTAATGTTTCCCTGACTAGATGTAGAACATCTCGTTTTATTGTTGCCTATTCTGATTGCCTATAGTTGTATATTCTTATTGTTTTCTGATGAAAAAGACAAGGAGCAAGCTTGCAGAAGCCTCTTTCCTTGAGATAGCTCTTGGAAAACTTATCTAAAAGATGAGTCTCCAGATTCATGTGGGAGTTCTTAATTATTTCTCTATTTTAAACTCCTATAAGAAATCTGCCTTAAAGGCCAGGTAAACATGGTGTCTATTGCCCCTTAATGTATTTTGTTAAAGCTGAACCTAGAAGCTGAGAAATTCCTTTACTGAGCTTTGACAACCTTGGCCCTGTTCCTCGAATGGTCCTTTGGAAAATCATCAGATGCTTGGCCATCTATGGAATGCATTCCCAGCAGGAGCTTCTGGGTCAGCCCCAAACCTGCCTGTTAACAACCCCCTGCTTGGCTCCCACATCTTCTCTGTATCTTATTACAGCTAACAACAGAAAACACTCAGCATTTTTGCCAGTGGAAGCTTAAGGTTTTCTTTGCCAGAGTGTCCCCACCTGTGATTTTTTGACTCAGACAGAAAACCCTGTTTTCCAATATACCTGCTATTGATACTAGCAAGTCAAATGTAGTCTTCTCTGTGCAGGGTCACAGAGATATCCTTTTTTAAATTACTACATCTTATTTTTGCCGGAGGAGATTCCAGCATTCCTCTTCCTGCTGCTGTGCAGCCTGTGAATCAGAATTGCCAACAGGGTCTCTGCTCCCTACTGGTTTGCTCAAAGATCTCCACAGCCAGGAGAAACCCCCTGATGCTGAAGTAGTTTTCTGTGTAGGTGTAACACAACCTCCCACTGGATGGCTGCTGGGGAGCCTGGCAGCATGGCATCAAGGAGCCAAAGCATGTATCTAACTTGGAGATCCAGTGGCAGACAGCTCACTCACAAATCTTATCACCTCTGACAGAACTGCAGGCTGCAGAACTATTTGATTCATTTGTTTGGAGTTGGTGGTGTATGCTACATGTTCTGCCTTCAGATATAAAAAGGGGCAGTTGGGCAATAAGGAGGAATCTGCCCGTTCACCTCAGATGCTCTGGGTCAGGCAGCATCTTCCAGAGGGAGGAGAGACTGTCTATCCCAAGAACAGCACATGAACACAGTGGGAAAACACAGGCAGGCATGAGCTAAGTGACTTGCAAAATGGGATTGCACTGGGGGAAGCCAAAAACATGCCAAAACGTTCCTGGGAAGCAAGAGGGACACTTTCATAGCATGCAGGAAACTGTAACCTTCCCTGCAGGGGCTCAGCTGCATAACCTGGGCTCAGGCTTCCCAGGAACCAGCTCTTATAAAGTATGCAGACAAAAGCCAGGAAAGGTCAGTCAAGAAGAGGTAAAACTTCAGACTGAGATTAGATCACTGAGACAGGGATAGATTGCAGCTCAAGACAGAAAAGCACTGATGTGAACAATTATAAAGTCTTATAGAAAAAAACAGGTTAAGGATGCTAAATCATTGATTCTGAAGACCAGACCCTTGAAGGGAGCCACAGATTTTGACCATTTCTAGCCTGACAACTGCATGGCAATAAAGACATCGAAGGTGGTGAGCAAATTAAGGCCCACATTTTATTTGCCTGTTCGATAGATTAGTTATAATATCTGTTTCTTCTGTGTTTTTAGCTACTACATTGCCTACCTTTGCCCGGAATGATTCAATGTCTTGGAAAGTTGTTGGGCTAGAAAACAGATCTAGAGGCGAGGACTTCACCAGCCATGACACAATGAGGAAAGAACTTGCTCATTGTTAAAATTTATTTCATCTACAGAGCAAAGTACCTTGATTTTCTCTATTTAACCATCTTCTTTAAATATATTGTTCTATATTTTTTTTTGTTTTTCTTTTTTTTTTTTTTTTGGGCTACTAAACTTNNNTTTGGGCTACTAAACCTCCATTTTATTAATTGAGGCATCTGATGTCTTTTACTTTTCTCCCTGCAAGAAAAGGGAGGGGGAATCATTTCACCTTGTCTCTGGTAACATCCAGTTTCTGTGCCACAGTTGCCAAGTTCTTGCCTTTCTTCCCCTCTTGTACATGAATGTACTTTATGCTTCTCACAGAACTGCTGCTACCTAGTTCTGTTATAACTCCACAATTAAAGGAAAATATGGTGCCAGGATCTGCAAGGATAGAATCTGACTGGGGCAAATCATTTCAGGTCCACTGGCAGCTTCCTGTGAAATTCTGTGCTTTAGCAGAGCAGGATTAGAGCTGTCTGTAAGTTTTTCATACTGAAAATGCTCCTACACATCAGATGTATCACTGGAGTTACAAAAGAAAGCCAACAAAATGTTTTCAATGACAGGTAAATACTTATATTTAAATAAATGAAACAGACAAATAGAAATAACCTTAGCAAGCAGCTATATTCCATGGTCGTGCACAAAGCGTGGTATATCCAGACTTTGGAGCTGAGAAAAAAGTAGTTTTCATCAAAAGTTTCTGCAATTGTGAATCATAATTGTGCATGATAATACAAGTTACTAGGATCAGCCAACAAGGTTTCTGTTCCCTTTTTTTGCATCAGGTGGAAATGAACAATTGCTTTGTTACCAATTTAGGAACAGTAGGCAAGTAATTATGTCTCAGCAGCCTATTGATCCACCCTTTGGGGACACGGAGAGAGAGTTTGGGCCTGGCATCTGTCAGAAGGAGCTTTCAAGGGAATCGGGAGAAGGCAGCGCTTGAGCCTCTTTCTGCAAGAGACCCCAGGATGTGACACATCCCTCAGTGTCCCCTTTCTGTCACCTCCCTGGTGTCAGCAGCACGTTCACACAAACCCACAGCTCTGAGGAGAGGAACTGCCCCCCAGCTCTGGCTGTCTTCACATGGACAGGATGGGAACTGAGGAATTATCTGCTCCCTTGGGTGCCCTGGGTTCCTACATAACGCGGACCTGCTGAAACCTCTCCCTCAAACCCATCTCCACTCCTTTTCCTGCTGCTGCTGCAGCACAATATGACAGGGGAAACATCTTGACAAGGGATGTACTCCTTACCTCCTGCTCACACAGTGCTTGTTTGTGAAAAAGACTGAAGAAACACCAGGAAAAAATAAAATTTGAGGAAAAAAACCTCAAACTTTTCCTAGTATATACCTGTAGGCCATGAGAGTGCAATGCTGCTGATACAGTTCCCAGAAGCAGTAACTTTGGAGTAAGTCAGTAGGGCTTACAGATAAAGTCCTTGCCTGCTGTAAGATATGTATCTGTTTATTAAAAAAAAATCATATACTGTCAATCTCTACTGAAATAAGTTATAAAGCATTTAAAGTACCTCCAGACTGAAATTCAGTGAAATGCAATGCTGGGTTAGTCCTGCACCTATCGAGTCTCAAAGAACACAGTTTGAGATGTTTGGGAGCTCCTGTGTGGGCCTGCAGCCCTGCCAATCGCAGCAGTTGTTGTAACAGATGGGACACACAAGCAATGGTCCCAGGAAGAGCTCTGGGACTGTCCCACACAGAACTCAGAGTGCCCTGCAGCTCTCAGTGCCTGAATGTCCCCCAGCTTCCCAAAGAAAGCTATTCCCTGGATTGTGCAGAGAATTGAAATATGTTAATGACTGTTGGGGGTTGGGTTATTTTCTNTAAAAGTGGCTGTTTATTACAGCACACAAATACAAACTTACATGAACTAGTATGTTCTTATAACATTAAACATAAAAATTATAAACAATCACCTCACTGACATTAGCATTTTCTTTACCCTATACATTTTTCCCCCAGCACAAATCTTTGAGAGGGTAAATGACAGCAAAGGTGTTTGTAGTAAAATAAAATATATATTTAAGAGTGATACAGATACTACACTACCGAATTAAGGAAAAATACTATTGATTTTAAAGCAACTTTCATCCAAAAGTTGTAATAAGTCTAGAGTGAAGGAATTTACACACTTAATTTAAAATGTTATTTTCATCTTCAAGTTTTGTATAAAAATTATTTAATTCATTTATATTTGTTCTGGATTAGAGTTATTTCAAATTGATATTGCAATTTTCAATGGAAAAACACAAAGGAAACATAAAGGGCTGTTGATGAAAAAGGTGAATTACAGCCTTCATGAGAAGGCTGAAGAGATCTGGTCTATCTTGGTACAAGTAAGAGACAGAAGAAGAGTGTAAGAATGCATGTTCCCAACTGTCCATCATCTGGATTTACGTCCAGTGGTGAAGAAAACAAATTGTCTTTGTGCTTTGGGGCATCATTTGTCATGAGCTGTTATCTAAAGAAACATTTCCTACTTCAAGAACACCTTAATACAGAGTGAAGGTCTTTAAAATAAAAAAATAAATAAAATGTTGAGGGAAATGTCTGTGATGAGCAGACTGAAATAAAAGAAAAACTTAACTCTTATTCACGTTATTAAAAATCTCTGATAAAAAACGCAATGCAAGTTTGATAACTGTACTGCCAAAGCTCACTAATTTGAGAAATTGCACAAAAGAACATCAGTTCCTAAGACAAAGTTGGTGCCCCTTACATGATTTCTTATGTTGTTACTTAAACCATTCATGACGGAGATATTGAAATGCAGCTACTCAAACGGAGCCACGTTGGACATGTGAAACACAGGAACACCTCACAATAATGATGAACAAACACTGACATCACTGAACTTTTGCCACTCGTGCACATTCTGCTCAGAGACTTTCTGATTTTCAAAGGCATATCCAGATGTACAGTGATGGGGAGGAAAGCAAACTGCATTTGCTTCCTGGAGTAGCTGGTGAATGGAAAAGACAGATGGGCTCTCCTGTGAGGGAGCACGAGGAGTGCACGGGGAACACAGAGAACACAGAGGGCAGTGCCAGTGCTAAATTCACTACCTCTCTGTAGCATCCTTCAGAGCCTGCCAGTTGCCCATCAGTCTGAAAGTCATCCCAGATGAGGGTGAAGAGGTGGAAAACGTAATTAAAGCACAAGTGACACGCTCACTTTTGTTTCCAGTTCTGTTCAGTGGAGTGGGAAGTGATCACAATCTTCTCCAAGCACAAGTAAGAGAGCTCCCGTGTGGAAAGGTGCTGACTTGCCCCTTGGTAGTTCTGCTTTATCTTTTTCTAAGGTAAAGCTCATCATGGTGATTTTGGATCTGCAGGCGCAGATTGCTTTAGGAATGACTTGTGGCCAAGGAAGCCAGTCAATTAACTGGCTTGCACATATCAATGAACTGAGAATGCATAAGAAAACCAAACTGAAAACTACACCTTTTAATATTTGTGACAAGTGTTAATGGCAGTGCAATTTATAAAGCACAAAGGAAACAGGGAAAAATATGCCAAATACTAAATCCCTCCTTAAAAGCAAATCTAAAGTTCATCCTTACATAACTACTCATTGTGATCTTGATATATGTAGATACAAATATTTGGGCACTGAATTTAATTGATACGATACTGACAGTGAAAAATCAGAGTTGGATCAAGGGTCCAATTTTCATAAAGACATTTTGCAACCTGGCTTCACAACAGAGGGAAAAGAGCTTTTGATAGAACTGTCAGGTGACGATGAACTCAAGTTCAAATCCAACAAAGCGTAGCTTAGCAACTTAGTGTGATGAAGGAATGAATTTAGTCTGGTGTCTGACTGAACCCTTATGCTCCACATTTCTCTGCAAGAGTGGCTTTCTCTGCCTTATTCACCACTGAAAATAAGTAAACCAGACTTTTAACTGAAGCTTACCAATATCTCAAATGACAAAAAGCAACTGTGGAGCAAGCGCACACTTCCTGCCAGTGCCAGCCTTTGATTTCCCCAGGTGCTACTTTAAATCATAGCTTTTCTCTTCATTTGAATTTTGTCAAGAGTGAGCAAGGTGAACTTTGATGTCTGCTCACCGATACTGCACTGAGGAATGGGCAGGAAGCTCCAAACAAATAACTTGAAAAGGCACATCATTGTTGCAGCTCAGCAGCACAGAGAAAAGAGAACAAGTCATTTATAGAATTTTGGTTGTTTCTTATAATTTAAAGCAACTTGGAAATCATTAATAATAATGCTTGCTTCATTGAGATTCCCTTTAATATATTGTCTCGTACCTGCAATGTTTAATAAGGATATTATAAATTGAACAGTTTAGGCTTTCTCTGGCACTTATTTTAGTAGAGAACATGGAAGCACAAGTCTGATAAAGGCATAAAAATGAAAGGAAATGAGAGATGAGTTTCAAGGAGACAGAACAAAGCAAGAAAGTTTGGGAGCTGCTCCTTTAGAAGACATTCCTTATCCTTTATGACTCACTCCAGCGCTTTCATTTCACATTTAATACTAGAATGGGAAAAGGCAGAATACCTGATTTTGTCTTGTATTTTGAACAGAGGCGGCTAAAAGCCTTGGATTCTAAATCTTTACGTACACAGGGGATGTCAAAATAGTCAGGTGTTTAGGTAACAGGGAATACGAAGTAAATTATACCTGCAAAGAGGAATCCTCATGGCAATTCCCCCTGGAAAACTGCCTCAAGAGAGGATACATGCAGGTGTTTCTGCAGGTGGCAGCTGCACCAGGGGCCTTTGCAAGTGCAGCTGCCATCCCAGTGCTTCCCCTGAGCACAGGGCAGGAGCTGCAAGCACAAGCCACAGAACTCAGTTCAGAGAGGGAAAACTGGGGTACAGCTTATGGTGCCTTCCTCGAGGGAGAGTTTTAAAACACTGTGAGATAACATTATGGGATAACCCTGAATTACAACGATTACAACGATTACCTGCTGGCAGAGGCAGCAAGGCATGCTGCAGAGGTAAGCAAAATGATCTCTTGTACTGCTTTTACTCTGCAGAGTTGTGATAATTCTTCTTCTTTGGGCTTTTTTCAGATCCAAAGACAGACACCCCAAAACCAGATTTTTCATTTGGGTTTGTTGTCTTTTTTTGACCAGACAGTGTTTCAAACCAGGAAACTGTGAATGGGGAAAAGTAGGATCATGAAAACAGAAAGGTGTTAAATTGTTTGTACTGGAAAAATGTCTGTCAGCTGTTGAAGAGGTAAGGAAGCCCTTTAAAAGTAGTTCTGACAAAACCAAAGTAGAGCTCAGCCCAGAACAGTGTAAGGAAAATATCTCTTGGGGAAATAGAAAGAAAAGAAAGACAGAAAAGACCTAATTAAAAGTGAAGGTCTTGCAGTAAATAAATGATTAAACTTGCTTCAAAAGTGTGTAGAAACATGATTCTCTGAGAAGAATGCTAAGTTACAGTGTAGGAAAAATCCCCCACAAAATTGTTAATTTTTTTCTTTTTTAATGGAGAGTAGTAGTGAAATCCTACTGTTTTATAAACAGAGCATTAAAGCAAAGCTATGCCTGCCTAATCAGTTACATTAGAATCCCCATGGCTTTCAGAAGACACCTATATTAGTTTGGATTAAAAAAAAAATCCAATAAAAATTAGTTTATGATTTCCATTTTGCAGACATCTTCTCTCTCTGCAGTAAGAAAACTGCATGGCTTTCATTTCAGAAGTAATTTTACATGAAAACCACAGTATTGAATCAGTATCATATTAAAACACATGAATAAAGGCACCAGTGGGAAACCAAATTAAGCCAGCACTTAAATGCCTTCTTAAATTATATTTCCTATTGCAATTTCCCTACTCCACTAAGTTGGCTTGAAAGCTCTGAACAAGCATTTATTCTGTAGGGTACCCAGCTAGGCTGAATAGAAACCCCAAGTATATTGAGTCCCCTCTTGAGAAAACTTCAGAGTGACAGGAAAAAATATGGAGTGGGAGGCTACAAAAATACAACTCCAAGAAAACACCAGAGAAAAAAAAATGTCACAGATGAAAATGTAAATTAATATGTAGGCATCTTAAGAAAATAATTACAGTTAGGTAAGGAAGAAGGAACAGAGGAACCCAGTCTTTTGTTTCATTTCGTAGATTTTTGAAGGCTTATAATTGTATGAAAAGCATAGTTGATATCTAATGAGTTGCAACCAGTTGCATTATTTTAATTAGTTTATGGCGATAAGGAGGAATCCAAAGCAGACAGCTGTGAAGGTTTGTTATTTTAATTAGCTAAGCAGACAGGAAAATCAAGAATAGTCTTGATCCACCACAGCAGACTCTGTTCAGCAAGGCCATGAGGGAAAAGAACCTCAGCAACAACACATCATGACTTCTGTACTGCAAAAGGTGCTTGTTGGCTCTTTTAGCCAGAGAAAACACTCCAAATAAATAGCATCCACTTCACAAGAGCAAAGCATTTCTAAGAGGCCAAAACAATAAGCATGACAGAGAACTGCAAAGGCCAACGTTATCAAGATTTTTACAGCCCAGTAGCTATTTGGACAAGCTTGCAGTATGTGTTATGTTCAGATTAATGGCCTAAATATAGAGTATAATTATTGATTACTGCTTTACCCGATTTGTTTTGGGGCTTAGGGATAAAATAGGCATTCTCCAGTCAAGAAAGTTTGGGACTTCAGAGAAGAAGGGTAAGAATGGATTAAGGATAAGAATGACCAGCTCCTTTTAAAAAACTGCTGAGTATTTCCACACCAGTCATACAGACAGATCAATTAATGAAACAAATTTATGTCAGAATTCAAAATGTTGTAAGAAAGAATACAGTTGTTAATATCTCTGGAAACTAAATTAGACATGAAAAAATGTTTCCTTTGCATCATTCATCACCTTATCTTTGTTCTTGACTGGATCTGCTGGGAGAAATGTACCTGGATTTAATTTTACCCTGACCAATAACCTCAAAATTTGTTTCCTAGCAGCTGCTGGCCTCTTGTAACAGTCTGAGTGACTCCGTGACTGGCACAGTGACCTTGAGGTAGGCAGAAGTCTGACCTCTCAGGCTTACTCAGGTTCACACCTAGTCCCTGGGTTTGAAAATAATCACTTTTTTCTGAGTCTGTTCACATTCTCCACATACATTTTCAATTCTACTTAAAGATAAGTTATTACTATACACAAATTACAACACATAGACTTATGAGTTAATAATTTACTTGTCTAGCTGGAGAATTTTCCTTTTAGTGCATTATAGATGAACCACAGACAAATTCAGTACTTTCTTGAATTAAGCTCATCTAGCCAATCTAATTCTGAATATATCAAGCAGTGCTGTTCTCTGTGGGGACAATTTAGAATGAAGTGTGCTTCAGTGTAAGGAAGACTGTCAAGTGTTACCCAAGATTGAACAGAAATCTCTAAAAGATGCCAACACCAGCAGTAGCCCAGTTTGGATTACTAATCTCTGCTCTTTCACAGCAAACATTATTGGAGTTTTTTTGGCTGTTACAAAATGATCATTGGTCCTTCACAGAAATTAAGAATGATCTCTAACACAAAAATGTTTAAATAAGAGTCAACATAGGCAGGTTTAAACTAAGCTGTTCTTTCCTTATATTTAGGGACTAACCAATCAACAATTAGATGATTTAAGACTGACCATGACCCACAAACACTTTCCTTCTTGGAGAGTATTTACAATGCATAATTTTAGGCACAGTGCAGTCTTGTGAATGTGCTCTATATTGTGCATGTTCTCCACCTTCAGAAGTAAAAGAACTTCTTCAATTGAGGACATCTAGACTTAAACAGTTTAGTACAGCTGGTTCCCAGAGGTTGGTGTGTAAACAAAGCCTCCAGGCGCCAACAGGGAATACTGTGAGTGGATTTTGAATTAGCCATCAAATTGGTAAGAGGTAAATTACACAGGGCACCAGACTCTCCCTATTACACTGACAGCAAATATCACTAGAAAAATATAGAAGCTTATAAAGTAATTTTCCCTCATCCTGATATATTCTGAATTTGGCAATTAAAAGCCACTGAATATGAAGAGTCAGGCCCACAGTGTGTTTCCCCCTCTGAAAAGAGCATCCTTTGTACTCTTCAAAGCCTGATGTCACTTGTGTCTCCCCTTCCTTTTTGGATCTGAGCAATGCTGAATCCATTTATTGTTGCTAATTGTCCTTCATTAGTTACCTTGCAGTTTTGATTGGTTTGACTCTTCACCCTAATTGATTTGCTACTGTAATTGACTTTCCCCTCCACTGATTTGCCTTGTGTATTTTATCATTTTAAAATGTAGAAGAAACACAGAATGGAATTAAATTCCCAGTAATTGCTTATTACTATCTTGTGGTGCTTACATTTCCCACCCCTAAAACAACTACATGGCTTCAAATCCATATGCTGTGCCATTTTATTACCAGTATCATTTATGTTACTGAAATATCATTCTGTGTCTTCCACCTCCATCCTTTTCTTTAACTGTTCACTCCTGACATTGAGATCTTACTGTAGCTCCTCATCACCTCCCTGAAGCCCATCCAGATTCATTAATATCCGTAACCCTTTCCTCCTCCTCTTCTACTTTGCCTTTAGTGTGGATGCAATGAGGGTTTCACAGGGTACACAATAATCCACACATGCAAAAACCCTGCCAAGTTTAAATCCTCTGCAGCACACACAGACTGGCCTCTCAAGCTATAACTCAACAGAATTTGCCCACATGCTTGTTGCAATATTTTCATAGGGTGAAGAGAGGAGCCTCTCTTTTTCTGGCATGACATCTGTAACCATGAAACACACCGAACAGAAATACACTAAAGAAACACCAAATTACATCTGACTTGAAGTAAGGATAAAAAGTGTCATTAGGTGAGGCACCCATCTGCTCTCACCTGTGAGCCAATGCTCCACTAGAGCTGGGTGGGCAAGGTGTTTGCCTGAGTCCTATGAAAGAAGAGCAAGGGGAATCATTCAATGCACTGCTCTTAGTCCCATTTCATCCCCTTCCCTTGCATTTCCATTAAAATCCTTTCTGTCCAATTCTTGAAACATTTCATCCCCTCTCCAACTCCCTTGCACGACTGTTTTTCATCCTCACTCAGTTTTGTGTTGCCTTTTGTTGCCTTCTTTAACTTCAGCTTTAACACTTCCCCTTCATTTTCTTCCTTTGCTTCCACCTCCAGTTCAGAAGTGTCTCATTTTCCTGCCCGCTGATTCCTTAAATCTGCTCCCTTGTTCCCAGCTCTCTTAACCTCCTACCAACCACTCTCTTCCTCCTCACCCTTAGCTGATCTGGGCCTTTGTATCTATAGCTGTAGCTAAACAATAATACTCTCTTGATTTTTTTTTAAACTTCCTTAATTTAGGCAATCTTGTTCCCTCCCTCTCCTTTAATTTCCTTCTCCTGTGATCATAGAATTGCTTTATTTTCATGTAGATATGAACTCTAAAATGCCTTCTGAAGATGCAGAGGCAACATTCCTGCTCCCAAAACAACAGTGAGTTCATTTTACTGATGTTCCTCCTACTGAGCTACATCACTGCTTAGTAAATGGTGCAAAACTTAGATAAACAGGCATACGGATGTATGTATAAAAATAAAAGAACTAAAACCAACATGAGCACAGCCACAGCCATAGGTATCAATGAACTGAAAAAAGAGCATGTGGCATTAGCTATGTAGGGAGAGCTTGCCTTATCTCAAAGTAAGCTAAACTGTGCACGGAGAGAAGGGAGCATAGTGAGTGAACAGCAGGAGAAAATACTGATTCAGACCAGACCTGGTCAGACACAGCTCTCTCAAGGTATAAAAATTTCAGTTTATAAAATAATCTATTCTGACCTGCACTGGGACACACCCAAACTTCTTCAAAGTCTTTTTTTTTTTTTGACATGGAAAAATTTGTTTTACTCTTTAATGAAGAGAAAATTCTTCAGTAGAGTAATTACTCGTGTTGCATACTCTGGGGAAATCACCTCTTTGCAGCAGAAGTTAATTTTTGCTGCCCTGTTAATACCTGAATGACAACACAACGGAGTTATAGGCAGTTTAGTTACTAAGATAGTTAAGGCACCTTATTAACTGAGGGAGTTCAACCCATAGAACCTCCTAACATAATGGTTTCTCCTGAAATAGGAGTACCTGCAAGGAAAAGGCCCAGGGAACTGGATCATAAAATAAACACCAAGTGATGAATAGTACATTCAGGAGGTGCACTGAGTTCCAGGTTCCTCATCTAATTCAAAATGCATACAAGTCTCCTCTTGTGGAAATGGCCTTTTTCAACTGCCTCTTTCTGGAAATCTTGGATAGAGAGATCCTAAGAAAATTTTTGGGCATCTGTAGTTTTTAATTTACAAAACAATACAAAAAAAAATTTAAGAACACCTCTTCATATTCTCGACTAGTAAAATCCCAGCGCCATTTGTTTGATCTAGATCAGTGTGTACTGCTCAAAGATCCCACAAAAGCTTACAAATCTTCTCTCTTAAAAAAAGTTCTTTCTTAAAAAATATTCTGAATTCATTTATTACTTTGGCCAGTTTATCTTCAGTCTCTCTCAGCTGAATTTGACATCAGGTTACATTGGACATTAGCAAGCTTGGTCCAGCACATTGAATTAATAAAAATTTAAGTTCCATGGAACAGGGAAAACACCACAGATTCGGTTTTGTTTAATTGCATAAAGCTATTCTGTGGCTGAGCCCACAAATAGTTACTTTCTCAGTTTCTTATTTTAACTACAAATTTGTAATTTTCTACATGAGTTTTAGAATCTCTTTCTTGCATGCTGTATTTTTAGAGCTTCATTTACATTGTTCTGCTATATTACAGGACTGTGCGTATTATTTGAAAAGCAAAAGTGACAATTTATGGAGAGTCTAAATTTTAACTGCATTTTTTTGTTTTCCTTTTTTTTAATTACAACACTTGTTAATTGAGAGTTTTGGAAAGGAGAGCCAAGACATTTTTACAGTATTCAATATCTCCTAACAAACATTTCACTCTATTTATGCCACGGACTTATGAAAACAGCAAAACAGTAATAAGAAATATACTTAAGTTTAAATTGATTTTTTCAGAAAAAAGCATAATTAGAGTTACTATGCAAAATGAGATAAAGAGTTATTCTGGTGCTCACAGTAGCCAGCATAACATATATTTGCATCTTAAACACATAGGAAACAGTATTGGTAGGGCAGCATGGCAAGTACCTTTGCCCCAGTTGCTCTGCACAATACCTATATTTCCCAAATAAAATTTTATTTTAGATACTCATGCTTACATTGCTTCATAGCTACTCTTCATTTGTTTCACAATCACCATGAAATTAAGTAACAGCAGTGGGCAATTCTTTTAAAATTCTCAAACCAGATAATTTTCTCAGGAGAAACATGGATTTGGGCTATTTTTTCTGCAGAGCCCAAGAATGTCTGCAGATTAATTTTTCATGAGATCTAGCCCATACACTACAGCACACAGCAGATTTTGCTGCAACATGATTAATAGGAAGCTCTGTGCTAAGCACTCGTTAGGCATTAAACGCTTTGCAGAGTCCACATCAGTCTCTCTGCTGGATCCTTTGGAACCTGACCCAGAGCCATGTCATTTCAACAGGGATTCCTTGCTGTGAAAACTAAAGGACACTGCACAACACCCTTGTGTGTGTGGATAGACAGACAGACAGACAAACAGATACATGTGTGTATCTAGACAGACATACACGCAGATTTGAGGTCTTGACACTGGGTCTACCCTGTAAAGACAGGACACCACACTGGCTCTGGATTCTATCCTAGACTTGTTAGAGTGAAAGGGGAGCTGTCTGTGCCTTGGCTTTCAGCATGTAAACAAGATACATGATAACTTCTCCTGGTAGCTTGACTATTTCTATGGTTTGAACTCAATTTCATCCTTTGTGGCTTGGGCTGGTTTCTGCTGTATGAAGATCTCATCTCTGGATGCGAGATCTGGAATCCCCAACAATATGCAAGGTGATGCTCAGGCGTGTGGGGCCTGATAGGAGGCAGAAGGGCTGCAGAGCCACTCTTGCCTCTCAGCTGGCTTTTTAAAAAGGCTCTATTTGGACAGGTAAGCCTGACCTCATTGACTGCTTACAAAGCCAGCTGGTAGTTTCATGCTGCTGAGAAATGCATTCTGCAATGACAGCTCATGACAGGGTCTGTCAAAAGGAAATGGCAAAGAGACTGCAAAGCATCAGGGAAATAGCCTGACAAGTATCACTGGAAGACCATACTAAAGGAGCAGTATTATGAGAGAGGCAGGAAAAATAAACAGCAGGAGGCATTTCAATATAAATGTTTCATTTAACAGTGTAGTAACTTCCCAAATTTATCTCTCCAATAAACTACCACTGTTCAATTTTTACCCATGTGTGTTGCGTAAATAGCTGCTGACATTGCTCATGGACTAGGCAGTCCACAAGATTTTGTATCCAAAAAGATCATACTCAAACATTTTCATTTAAATTAAAGGTGTCATCAATGCTGGCCTTTCACGGCTCACCGAGGTTTTGACCTGACCTTGTACATAAAGCAGAATAAACCTTTGGAGAGTAATTCAAGCTTAGAAATGTATAGATTAGCAAATTCTATACCTAGCATTCTAATAATATTCACACTAGATTATCAGTGGCAGCGTAATCCTGAATAGTCACCAGCCTTCTACCCCATCATGATGATGATTATTCACTTGAACTGCAGCCCGGCTCAAACAACTGATTTCATGCAGACTGTTAAATACAGTGAGAAAATCTGCTCCAGTGGGAAGCTTTGCTTCATAGCAACATAAAAGACTAATGTGTTGCCTTGCTCTGACCCAGATGGGATTGCTTACAAGCAAATAGGAAATCCTTGATGTTGGATTAATTTCTTTTTCAGTCTCTGATGAGGGAATCCTTCCCTCCACCGCCCCACTACACTTCTTACGGGAAGTTTCACATTTTCAAACACTTTGGTTCTTGCTTGTGTTGCTACTGCAGTTTTACATGACTGATACAAGTGAGAGCTGAATAATTTTTATGCATATTTTTTTCTACCTGAAGATAATGGCATGAGGCCTGCAGAGATGGCAATCCAACATATCGGGCAAGCGATCAAGGCCACTTTACAACACTCATCTTCTCTCACAAATTTCACATTTCCACTCATCCTCTCAATCAATCTGTTGTTATTCTATTTGCCTTATGTTCTAACTCAACATGTCATCACTGTTCAAAATATATCGCTTCTACCCTGGCATGCTACTTTTGCCTGTCAGCTGTCATGGAGAACTTGTGACCAATCAGTATTTTGCTTTTTCTGCTAGGGACCACTTAAAAAATCCTCCATCGCTTCCCAAGAGACAAACGTTGTCCCTTGCCAAAGTCACCACATTGGTTACCTGGGTTTCCACATGCCATCTATGAGCCTGAATCAGAGTAAGGGTGAAAATGAGAAGGGTTCTGTACACTGATTACTTCTTGAGAAGTAAATGCCAACCTACCTGACTAAAGACAGAATTAGATGAAAACAGAGTCCTGGTAACATCTGCTGCACTAACTAGTAGCCACCTATCCTGAAACACAACAGCTGGTGCATGCAATCCATAGAATAAGCTGGATATAGAATCCATAGAATAGATGTCGTATACAAAATGAGGCATTGCTGACAGTCTTTGTGTCTTGGCTGCAAAATCATGTAGGATTAAGGGACCCTTAAAGAACCCCCTACTTCAACCTCTTGGTCAAAGCATGGATAGTTACAGAAGGTTGCCAGGGCCTTGTTTATATTATTATTATTTCCTACCAGTGCTCTTTAAGTATTGTCACTCTTCTGTCTCAGTAAAGAAAAGCTAAGTAACAGTTCTGTTGAAACTTTGAGTCCTCTTATGGAGGTCTCACAGCACACACAGACGATGCATTGCAAAGCTTCTCTGTCATCACAAACCTCCTTAGTTCCAGGAATTTTTAGCACTGCCTCTCTTAGGCCTGGATTTCTCTCCTGTATATCATTAACATTTCATACCCTTACAGAAGGAATGCCAGAGCTACTGTCTTGTGGCTCTAGTGTTTACTTGCAAGTACAGTCAGCTGTATTATCCAAGGGATAGGACACTGAGTGATGGCAGGTAATTGGTGTACTACTGAGCTGGGCTCCAGCCAGCTCAGAAGCCTCTCCCCTTGCTCACTGCTCTGGGAGAGTTTATTTGCAGAGGCACCAGAGCACGTCCTGGTGCCCATCCAGGAAGGCTGGCACAGACCTGAAGCCAATGAGCCCTGTTGAACTCAGCCAAGCTCTGCTGAGGGGCTGACTCTCCATCTTCCCACTCTGCTCCCCTTGCTCCTGGCTCTGGGAACGCAGCCCAGGCCCACCTGAGCAGGCTCTGTGCACTGCCAGGCTTGGTTGGGAAAACAAGCAGCCTGCTTCTGGGCCTCAGTTGGATCTGAAAGCCACTTAACCATATTTGTATTATGTTGCACCTGCCAGACCCAGACTGGGAGGGTGAGCCAACACAAAACCCACCCAGCTGGCTGTGTCCATGGCATTGCTCACACAACAGGGATCCTGTGCCTATGGAAAACAGTGTGCTATTTATAATGGTTTGTTACAGAGCATGTTTGTCCTTAAAGCAATAATGAGCTCACAACTCTAAAAGAAATCAATCTAAATATCCGTAGTTTACATTACCTGATTATAAACATAAGAGTGAGCTTTACTCATTTGTCTGGAGATGTTGCAGAACATAATGTAGCTCTTTTCTAGTTTCATTAATATTGTGAAATGCACAGAAAGATGCTCTAACCTGTCCAAATTAACAGTAATGTTTCCCCTTCTGTGTTGATCAAGCACATCTAAATGATGGCTAAGAATTGACCAACAAAAGGTAATTGATTTTTCTGACATTTATTTGCCTACATCCAATAACCTCATTCCTCAAAGTAAGTTCATCAGTATGCTGAAAAACAAGCTCTAACTTCTACTAGTTGAAAGCTTGAATGGCTTCTGCTCAATCTTATAAAGCTGGAAAAAACTAGAAATAGAAGTATTCTGCATGAAGGAGAAAGATAGAAACGACTGCCCAGCAAAGCAGCAGAGATACAGGGAAATCAGTCAGTTACAGCCCCTCATCTTCATTAATCATCAGTTTTCGATTTGCTAAGGCTTCAGCTTATAAAGTGCTTCTCATATCTAAAAGGGGTTAAGTTAAAAGACTCAAACTATTGACATATTTGTGCAATTTACTATGCAGCACATCTTTAATGCAGCAGCAATGTCCTGCATCACTTGACTACCACTGCTAGGATAGACTGCTCTCATCTGCTACACACTGCACCTGGATTCCAGCACAGATATTAAACAACCCAATTTGCCCTTTGGAAATATCCTCTTTAGGGCATTCAAGTGTATCCAAAATAGAAATGAGCTCAGATGATACAAATAGTTAAAATAATGGCAAACACACTGGCTTTGCCAGGGAGATATACAAAGCACTGGGAAGCCACAGCATTGCAGCCTTTTTACATTAGTGGATGCTTCTTTTCTACCTTCCAAGTTGTGTAAAAATGCCCACAGATATCACAAAAGAATTATTTTTTAAAATAATTTTTGGTATATGTAGGAAATTAGGCTTAAAGCACTGAAATATGTGGATCAATCACCTTCAAAAACTTGATCAGAATGACAAGGTAGCAAATTCATTTTTTGGAAGGTCCAATTTGAGACCTTCTCTTTAATTCAAGTGTAACACAGATTTATGCACAATTTGGATACCAAATTCCAGGGCCACTTATTTGCTTTTCATGCAGGTTGTTTAGTTTCATGTCCATCATTCTTTGGACACAGTTGTAAGCCTCATTATTCATTTCTAGCAATCAAGGCAGCCTCAAAGCCTGATTTTCACAGGCTGTTGTTTCTATATCTCCCAATGATTTATAGGAAAATTTTGTTTGTATTTTTACAGTGTGAACTTCTCTCAATGCACATAAGCTTTTCAGCTATTTTTCACTGATAATTTACAAGTTTTTTCCACTTAGCAAGCAGCTAGGGTGTCTTCATTCATCAGTCATAAACAACAGGAAACTATTTTACCGTCGATAAATTCTGGACTTTTTGGAATCTTCTCACAGCAGGTTGGGAACATGGCCAGTATCATATAGCTGCAGGAGTGAAGTTATTTGTTAATGTTTTTTGACATACATTTTTTGCATAAATATAGACTCCAGAAAGCAACTGGTTAACTTGCAGGCTATAAGGGCACAGTATTTGAAATGTTCCCTTGTAGTTTAGAAAATGTTAGCTTGTAGTTTAGAAAATACTGAATAAATCTCAGCAATTTACTCAGTATTTGGCCTAAGTGACTTCATACCCAGGAGTAATTACATTGTGCATTCTCCTCCAGACAGGAATGCTGGGATGCTCTGCATAACAGAGCTGTGACTGAATTTCTTCCTACCTGAGCCTTGAGGAGTTAAAGTGGCCACAATTCCAGTAGAATCCTTTAGTTGCCTAAAGCCAAACATGGTATTGATCCTTTGCCAGAGGAGGATAAGAGTGGTCAGCAACTCACAGGATTGTGTTTTCCTCTTCTCACTCCATTCTGTGCTTTTTGTTTAGACGAATTTGAATCCTAAGAGTGACAATCCCTCAACACTTGTAAAGTAAAAATACATGTGACTTTATGTAAATGCAGGTGTGTTATCCTCAAATGAAACCTTTGATTCAACAATTCTAAACACACTGGCACTTGCAAAGTTGTAGAGATTAATTCACATGGTTGTGAATTGATTTATCTCTTACTGATTTGGCTACACTGATTATTCTGATGCCTTCTTAACTGGCTTAACTTTGGATGTCATTTTTAGTATATGTGCTTACCATACTCCTCTCATTTGATTAAATTAGAGCTGTGAATCAATTCTCTCTGCCATGCAACTGAATTTTCAGATATGGTTTCACTTCATTTTATATGAGGTTATTGAGCCTCCCCTCTCCCCCCCAGATGGTTTCAATAAATGTGTATTCATTTTACAGGGTTGCAAATGGAAACTGTATTTTACTTTTACTAATTTAAATAGTGAGGCTCATGGGTAAATCTCACTCAGCATCACAGAAGGGATACATTTGCTAACTTACAATATCTTTCCTGCTTAACAAGCTTCTCAGCATCTTTTTGGAATGAAATCCCTGCAAATTGAGGCAAATTTCTCATAAGTGATTCTGGAAACTGGTGGATACTTGACAAGATCTGAATACAAAAACAATGTAGTGGGTTCTCCTTGTGTTTATATTTACCCTCAACTCCTCCTTTTCTAGTCCATCTTTTTTGTTGTTGTTGTTGTTTGTTTATTTTATACCCTACAGGAAGGAGAATAAAGAGATTTTTAGATGTCAACAATTAAAAAAATCCCATATCAAAGATTTTTGCAAACAGTCTCAGTAAAACAGCCCCAGCTGTGGTTTTGCACCGCAGTCCGTATTCACAGTAGAGGATGCACAGTCTCATGAATGGGCACATAATATTGTAAGCTATAGTGTAGCTACAGATGCAGCCCTATTCAGGATAAATGTAACTTTTTGGAATATCTATACATCCTAAAAACCAACTCTTCCTTTTTCCATAGTCTCAAACACAGATTTTAAGCAATTATTTTGCAATATTTTCGAAGTCTAAGACTTTTCTGTAAAATCTCTTATTCGTGATCCAGTAAAAGTGATGAGGGCTGTGCAAAGGAGTGCAGCATAGAGTGTTTTCATTTTAAGTGAAACTTCCATGAATAGGAAATACTCATGTCCAAGTGATTCATTACTACAAGGCATGCCTTTTCTCTACTTGAGGAAGAGAAATTAGACAGAAACTAGATTTAGAATTATGCACCTGCATACACTGCTTCTCTTGACTGTGTAAAATTCATTGAATCCTTTTCACCACCCACTGTGTCCATTTCTAGAGCTCTTTGGAGGGAACATTTCCTCTGACTACATCACAACACAATCCCAAAGGTATGAGCATTTTTTTATGATGCTCAATAAATTTTACTGATCCTCTATGATTAGGCCCTACATTTGTTTCAAAGAAGGTTTGAACCTTACAGAAAAGGAAACAGAATCTTTTGTCTTCTGTTAATCAAGTAGTTTTTTTTTCTTCTGTAATGTAAGTCTCTCCTGGAACTCTAGAGTTTTACCCTGCATAATCATTATGGAAATAAGTGGTTTAGAGTTTAAGAGTGTTGGAGTACAAAGGCAGTTATAGAAAAGTGGAGATATTTTACAAGATTTTCTACCTAGCACAATACCACGTAATTGTCAAAAAACATCAGGTTTTGACTGATCTTCACTAAACCCCTCAACTTTTATTGTAGTGATTCCACATTCTACCTTCCTCCCAAGCACTGTCCCTTACAGCTTCTGCTGTTAAAAGCTTCTCTGTGCTGTCAGCCTTTGTTCTGAGACTGCACTGAGAGCAGCAGAGCACGTACTTATATTGACAGAGAGGCCTGAGAGTAGCTTCTAAACCCAAAATACACCACCACCACATCAACAAAACTTCCTCAAATTCATTTACAGCCATCTTGGACAAAACTAAACACAGTCATCCTTTACTTGGGGTTTCTTTGTATGTACACAGCCCTCTGTCATTCTGATCAATGCAGGGAAATATTTCAATACACTTGCAATTCCTACATTTTCATTGCTCATATTAAATCTAATTTACTATTTTCACAAGCTATCTGGTGCTAATCACAGACACTGGGAATTATGTTAAGCAGGAGTTATTGCTATTTAAGAATATAGTTTGATAGTCAGAAACCAAAATTCTGCTCTAATAGCACAATGGCCCTGTATTTATTTTTTTGCTTTGGGAAAACCATAAAACACCTAACACCTCTGACCTCAGTACACTTCTTGTTATCACAAATTCATACCTAAATATAATTCTTAAGAAAATCAATTTGCATTTTAAATGGTATGCCTCTTCTCCCCCCCCACACTTTTTTCAATTTCCCTAATGTCCTTAGTCTGCACTGAAAGGTCTGAAATAAGTAGCTATTGGGGGGACTCATTGGCATCAATGGAATGTTTAATGTCTTTTTAACTGGCAGGAATCCTCCTGTAGCATTAAAGACAATGTGTAGGCACAGTGTGCACGTGGTGTTATTTACACCTTTCTCATTCTTTCTCCTGCCCCTGCTGCCCAGAGCCAGGCTCAGTGCTGGAGATCTGCTCATTCCATGTGCAGCACAGCACAGAATGAGCCTGGTTCTGCTGGGAGTTAAAGACTTCTGTCAGGGACAGGCCCCTCTGCCACCAGCCACACAGCCAGCCTCACTAACCCTTGGCCCAGGCTGCAGGGGGAGGCTTGGGATACACTGATCTCCATGGCTAAGGACTGCACAGGGGCAACTCTCACAGCTGGCATCTTTTGCTTTGGCAAGCATCCTGAGCCCTGTTCCCTCCAGGCATCTTGGATTTCCCATTGTGAGAGCTCTAGCCTTAACCTAAATCCTTTGGAGTCTCAGGAGCTCAGCCACATGCCCTGACTAGTTACGGGGGTGAATTCCACCAGCAGCCCCTGTATCTCTGTGCCCTCCCCCTTAAATCACCCTCTTAGCACATGACTGAGCTACAGCTTTCTCCTGTGGACAGGAACATACACTGAGATGTGTTCCCATGTAGGAACCCTGGCACCAAACCACGCAGAAATTCTGGCTGTGTATTTCCACTTTTCCCTATCTCAGGTAACCAAACTGCTGTAAATCAAGTTAAAAAGTCCTGTGCTAAGAATCAGTTCACAGATACTCAGAAAAACGTTAACTGTACATGTTTACTGCAAGCTGGAGTGCTCAAACCACCCTGACAATCCATGCTCAGGGCAGGTGACACAAACAGAATGAGATGCAGACACAGTCCTCAAGGCAGAGGCCGAGGAATCAAGATTTCCAAATACAATGTCATGTGAACTTGTTACATGTTTCAGAGGAACTGATGGAGCACAATAGCTCTCAGCTCACCCTGGCTGACTTTATGGTGGTTGTGAGCTGTTACAAAAAAGCTAGAGGAGTACTGGCCTTGAAGACACCTGAACACAGCTTAAAGAATACAACAATCCCTACAGTACAGCTATGAGAAAGACAATGTCCTCTGCAATACAGTTTGTTCACTTCCAGGGAAGCTGTGGATACCCCATTCCTAGAGGTGTTCAAGGCCAGGCTCGCTGGGTTTTGAGTAACCTGGTGGACTGGGAGGTATCTCTGCCCATGGTAGGGGAGTTGTAACTAGGTGATCTTTAATCTCCTTCCAACCAGAACCACTCTATGATTCCATGAACTCAGAGCAAATGCTGTCCTCAAGGTGATGCCATTCAGGCAACAAATGCTGCTACCTGAGGCACTGAGCTCTAAAACCTAGAGGAAGAATTAAACCTACTGCAAAGCTTTCTGTTTCAACTATATTATGTCCATATTCTACATGAAAGATTAACACAGCTGGAACAGAGTTGCCATATTACTATATATTTATGATTGCAACAACCTCTTAATGAATTGCCTGTGTTTTCTCTTGTACCTGCCACCCTTTCACAGTGCTACAGAGCACATGGATGTGTTTTTACCATCAGATAGGTAATCTTCAGGAGCTGCCTTTGCTTTGTTGGTCAGAAGTAATGCTTTGCACACCTCTGCTGGGAATGCTGAGCTGGCTGCTGAATACAGAGCCAAGAGGCTAGATATTGGCTTCCTTCCTTTTAATTATCATCCCGCATGTAAAGGAGACTGTTTTATCTTTCAGAGCACAGGGGTCATATAAATAGTCTTTAGTGCAGAAAAGAGCTAGACAGTTTCATGGTTATAATTTAGAATGTAGTTCCATTTCAGTTATTTAGTCTTGAAGCCAAATGAAGCAGAGAAATGTGAGTTTTTATGACATTATCTCTCCCAAAAATATTGTTTTGATCTTATTCAAATCTTTCTTCCTGATAAGCCAAAGACATTTTGTTGAGATTAGCATTTTTCTATAAAAGTGAAAATGAAACATTCCAGCAACTTCCCAAACCCAGATGGAAAGAAATAAGGCCATGTGTTTTCTGTTCACTTTTTCCCCTCTCTGAAATCTACATTAATAAAACCAATTCATCAAAAAGTTCAGCTACAGTGTATCTTCATTTAGACACATGACATCGTCAGTGTTTGAACATTATCATGATTGATTCTTTTTTTTTTTTTTTGAGATTATATTCATTTGAGGAATTTCACTAGGTAATATAGACTTTTCTAAGTCCCTCGACTGAGCACAGCATGACATTCTGATTAAAAGATTAGCACTGTGCTGTATCAGTAGAACACATTTTAAATGGATTAGGAACTGATGACTGGACAGATCTCAAAACAGAGCAAGTTACTATTCAGAGAAATAAGGGGATTTCTTAAGCCATGGGACAACAAAATTGAGCTCAGACTCATAGTCAGATACCTGCAAGAATTTTTTTCCTCTGCATTTTGAAGCAGATAAAGTTGGAATAACGTGTAAACATATTTGCAGCTAGTTCTCATTAAAAACATCCAGATGGGTCTTAACACAAGACACAGCCTGCATGGAACACCAGGAAGATGATTCTCTTTTATGTGCTTCCCTACTTGTGTGACAAGGGAGAGAGAGCACCACCCCTTTAGGAACACCAGCCATTACAAGAGTAGAAATCATCAGAGCTGTCCAAGCATTTCAGCAATGACTACATTTACCATGTCTGCCTCAAACAGGTATTTACGTTACAAGACCTTTATTACAAGATCCAGTTTGATTCCACTGTTGTCTCCAGAACTCTGCAAAGACCTTCCTGAAAATGAGCCAAGATGTTCAGGAACAATTCCCAGTTGAGTTCCACCACCACTTCAAACCCTGCAGAACTATGAGCACAATTTCAGCTGTGTAAGCTGTTCCTGTTTGCAATTCTGACAAATGGGGATGATAACTTGCCTGAACACTCACAAGTCAGGGAATTCCCCTTCTCCCTCTTCAGAGGGGTGGGGTTACAAGGCATGTTTTTAAACAACTGATGCATAACTCTCAGCAAAGCTTGGAAATACCATCACAACTGAAATACCATGTATCCCAACATGGTACTCTCCTGGCCGGCAAAGAAAAACATTAAAACATCCTTCATCAGCTTTCAGAGGGTCAAGGAAAGAAACCCTGGAGTAGCCATGCTTATGAATCTTTGTAAAGGGCTTGGATTAAACAGGGTCAAAGAGGAGGGTTAAGAGAGAGAGAGATAAATCGGCCTCCTCTTCTCAGATGAGGCTGAGTAAGGGAGGAAGGAATCTACAGCATGTGCCTAAGCGGGACCCTAAAACTCAGGGACCTTTTTGCTGTGTGTGTAACAAGGATTTAATGAAGTCTCTTCATTAGATAAGAGTCAGTGAACCACTTTCAAGCAAGTAGCTTCCAATTCGGGAAGGCGGCTTAAAAGTTTTTGGTGCTTCATTGTGAAGAAAAAGTCTTAAAAAAATTATTGGGGGCTGGAACAACTCTGCTACTTTTGACTCTAAACAAAGAAAAACATCCTTGCCTTTAGGTGTGTGAGGACATGGGATCACTGTTCCCGCAAAACCAGGCATGTTGGTTAGTGACACGGTGATCTGGAGAACTGCAGAAGCACTTGGCCTTTCCAGCAGCTGGAAATGAGGAAATTGCCACAGAATGGAATCTCCCTCCACTGCACTCCCTCTGTTTTCAAAGGAAGGGAAGAAGACAGGCCTAAGGCCACCGATACATTTCCTACCGCTCTTTCTACAGGAAGGTGATCAGAGTACATCACACTTCATGATATTAGAGTATTTTTGCTTGATATAGTTTGAAATGTAGAGAAAAGAGCTATCTATTTAATTAAAAACAACTAATCCCCTAATAATGCCACCACCAAAAATTATTTGTCTTTTGGCAAGCACATTTTTTACCCTGATAAAACATATCAAAATAATGTGGACCTGCTTCTATCTTCTTCTCTATATGTGTGTGCAGTCAGGTAAATAAACATGCACTAAAGCATCGACACAATCCACCTTTGTTATCCTTTTGGGTACTATTTTTGTTTTCTCTCTGTCATTACTCTTGCTGTTTCTGCAGCATAGTGTCACTTCTAAGCACACATCTGCAAAAATAAAAGAATTCTTTGTCTTCTTCATCCTCCCAACCAAGTTTGATTTATCTTAGCACCAGCTATCAAACATGAAATATAAACATTTTTTCCCTGACACAAGGAATTATCATAGAGTTATAGAATATGCTGAATTGAATAGGACCCACAAAGAATAATAGGATTTATAGCTGTTCTTGGTCAGGGGGGAAAGAAATTAAAATAAAATCACAGGATTCACTTCTTAGGTGACTATACCTCATGGATGAAAAAATTACACGACCTAATCCCCCCAGGTATTTAGTTTGCTGACACATACTGTAAAGTGACCTATGTTTGATCATGCAATAGTCTGATGAATCAATCAAAATCAGCCTTTCAGTCCAGGCAGCGTGGAGTATTATAATCAAAATTACAAACAGAACTGTAGCATAGATTTTTGTTAATCTAATCTCCCCCTTAGCACCAGCCTATCATTAGATCCTCACACCTCCCCAGCTCCTGCCTGGCAGCAGTGACAGCTGGGGCTGTAGCTGTATTGACAGCATTCTCATTAAACAAACCCAGCCATTATCAAAGTACACTCATCAAAAATGTGACAACTGCCACTCCAAACTCAAGGATTGTATAACCATAACGCAACTGTCCTTCTAATACTGCCATAAAATTAGTAAATAAGAGCTCTGCATAAAGCAGAGAGATATTTATTAACTTCACTTTTTGTACCACTTAACATACCATTGTTTTAATTGTGTTCATTTGTTATATCTCTGCTCTGCAGAAAGCTGCCAGAGAGGTTTGTAAATCCCATTGTGTCAAAAGACAAACAACTGACTCAGCCTGCGTGCAGGAATAGGCAACAGAAAATCACTTAATCCCCAGGTGGTTTAGTTCTACCCCACTGGCTGTGATAAAGGTGTAGACACAGGAAAGCAGATTTAGCACAAATATCAAAAGCAAGGCTCAAATCCTAGGTCCCAATTGGCCTCTTAGTGTACCTCTGAAATTCAAGGGCTGGGATAAGAAGGCTGCTTCAAACAGTCAACAAGTATTTCCTTCCATATAAACCAGCTCTTCATTAGGCTGGGAAAAGAGTGGCCACAGCATTACTCATAAAGGCTCCTGACCCTAAAGGACATAATAAGGTCAAAAAGTGTGCTGAGAGCTGCATCACTCTTTTAATTAATGCTCTCATACACAAGTAACATGCAGAATTCTACATAACTTGTTATCCCAAAAAAAACCACAACCATGTTGCTTTGGTTTGCCCTGAGGAGGATCCTCTCTCATCATTATCAGGACCGTACAGAAATTAACTCCCTTTTTTAATTGTCTAACATTTAGTGATGTGAAAACTCCTATGTGTCACTGAGTAAAATGGACAAGAGGAAAAACTGAGCATCTTTCAGGCACACTACTGAAGGAAAGTTCTTTGGCAAAAAGAGATTTTTAAATTAAAAAAAACTCAAACAAACAAACTGCCAAAACACAACAAACACAAACAACCAAACAAAAACCCCCAAAATTCAAATTGCAACAAAAATGGTCAGTTCCACAAATTATTTGAGCTCTGGTTACCTTGCATGAAAAATCCACTCTAACTCTTCAGTCTTGTGTGCTCTATGCTGCATACATAATTAAAGCCCACCATTTTTTATTACAGAGAACAAGTGGCTAGATTTTTACCAGCTATATAAAAATAACGTGACATTTGCTTTGGAACGCCAGTAAAAATTTCGTGATCAAATGCAAGGTGTTTTATGGAAGCTTCCTTTCTCTGTCATTATCTGTCATTTTCAGTCAAAACACAGCTAATATTGGACATTTGGGAGAAAGGCTGCTTTTGCAGTCTTTGCTTCATGAACAGAATATGGCAAATAACAGAATATTTTAAAGTTTTTCCCCTTTGTGGTCAGAAATAAAAAGCATTATAAATATGTTAAAAAGGGCTAATGAGTCCCAAGCAGCGAGATCTTCATCTTTCCAAGACTTTTATGAACTGTAATTATCTAATTACTGTTAATTGGTTGAGTGGGATGAGGGAGTACTACGGGTGTAGGAGGGCATGCATTGTGCTGCACACTCAGAATGCATCCCAGCACCACTGGGTGTAATACACAACTTGCTCAGGAAAATCAACAATTTACATGAAAAGTTTTTTGACTGAATTTGCAGTTTTCATCTGTGGTTTAAAAACTATTGCTGATTCTTCATGCCCTGTGCACGCTAAGCTAGAAAAGTTGATTGGCTTCCTCTCATACTCATGAGATCTAGAAAAATCCATAGAATATATGATTTTACTCTATTTTCTACAAAAACACTTTCACTTTAAAATTGTACACTGTAGCCCTCAAGCAACTAATTTTTTGTATCTTGACCCCTAGGCACATAGGAAAGGGTTAACTCTGACACAATTTGCCAAAATGAACTCTGTGAACCCACCACGAAGGCTTAAAAATTTCTCAAAATAGGAGCTTTGGCTCATGGAGGTGCCATGTTTTTGTACATATGACTTGAAGTGTCTCTAGAACACTGCTAAATGATTACCACCAGTCAGGATTGTGGCAGTCCTGAGTCTCGAGGATTAATCCCCCTTCAAGCAGTTTGATTGGGGTGAAATGATCAGAAAAGTGTTAAACACAGTAATACAGTTTTTGATACTCAACTTTGTGCCAGAACACTTCTGCAGGTATGATTATTAAAATCCCATCTAAGCGCTATGCAACATGAAGAGCAAAATTATGTGCTTAACTAATTGTTACTCTGATCTAGAAGAACTCTGAATGAGTGGCCATGTGGTGAAGAGGGTTGTGGAGAGTCAAGCTCTTTTCTCCAGAAATTCAGAACAAAACTAACTCATAATGCTAGACAACTGGAATACCTGACTAATATCTTGATCTTTGGTCAAGTGTTTTCCTCTTCTGAGAAAATAGAATGTGAGTATTTTCAGATTTCTGATACGTTAGGAAAAGAAATGGAAGGGAAAACAAATGGGAGCACCACTATCTGGCACACATCATTACCTGCTCACCCGGGTGGGTAAGGCACAAACTGAGCCTAATAGCCCTCCTTTGTCTTCTAAAACACAGCCCAAGGCCCTAAACACATTACTTACTGTCCAGAAATTGGTGTTTCATTAAACAGCCACTTTGCTTATTAGCACCTACTGCAGTGACAGTTCTGTGGTGACAGTGCACACACACAGCAGCATCACTGTCACTACAAGATTAACAGGCATGCCAGAGTTTGAAGAGCAGCCCGGATCTGTTGAATCAGGGAAGGACAGACACATCACTGCTGCCTACTCCTCATATCTCAAGTAATTGAGCCAGTAAAGTGCTGTCCCCGAGAGGATGGAAATGCACTGGCTCCTTCAGTAATAGGTGCCTCTGCCCAGTTAGCAAAATGCTGGCAAGGGAGAACAGAGGTGTTTTTTAAAAGAAGATAGCAAGGTATGCTTCAGCATGGGAGAACTCAGCAAGGAGAAGGAGACCTCAAGGAAATGAGAAGGGTAATCTGAATACAGAAGAAATATTGCTGTCTGCACTTATATCACACTTACATTTTGCAACCCATGTAGTTTTGAAAAGAGCTACTGCTTTTATTCTGTTTAGTTTCCTAGAAAAACTGAGATTAAGTACCCTTTGGAAGATCATTTCCACTTAACTACAAAAACACTGCTCTCACTATATTACTATTACTGCACTACTACATGCTCTACATTTCAGACAAAATGCTATGCCCAAAATAGTTACTCTCATATTTAGTTTTGCAATACTTTTTTGCCCAAAATTTCTGTTACAAGTTGGCTGTGCTTCCAATGAAAGAAAAATTCCCATGTGCAACTGGACCAGAGATGCTAAACAATGTGTTATGGGTCCAGAGCCTCAGCAGTGCTTATCAGAACTGTGAGAGATTCAAACTGTGCATACCCTTCATAGCCTGGGCTTGATCAAACAACTCTTCCATGACCAGGAGAGGCTATTCCAGAATCTGTAACAGCACACAGCCAGCTGTAACTTTTGTTTACCCAGCCTCAGACTCTTTTTATATTAGTGTGTAGAAATATCAAGTGACAACTTGGGGATTTTGCTCAGCAACATAATAAACCCCCATCCTTCCAGTGTTGTTTAGAAACAGTAACAACAATTTCAAAAGTAGCTTGAATGGCACTTAAATTTGTGTTCCAAACTTTCCCTGACAGCCTCACACCATAATAGCCCAGCATTCTATAGTGAAGAGCACAGACATACAATTGAAAGCTGCACAAACTGTTCTACTTCCTCCATGTCTTATAAAAACTCAGCCTGGATTTTTCAATAAATTGAACACTTGGTCTCATTCTATGTACCAACCTAAACAAATCTGTGAGAATTTCAAGCTCTTTCCACTCTTTTCTTTGCTATCTCAATGTTGACATCAGATTTATCACAAGAGTTTCAAACCATCCATGATTAATTTTGTAAGAAGCACTATAGGATGATCAACAACACATTCTCTTAATTTTACATCTGATCATCCAGCAAACATCATTTTCTCCTGAAGTGTTTTCCACAAAGAAATTTAGAAGTAGGAATTAATGTGGTCTTGAATTAATTTCCCTCATCAACCAGATGGTTTAATTACTGGAAATGAAAGAGCCAAGAAGGAAGAGTCCTTGTACCAAATTCAAAAGGCTATAGAATGTAGCATCCCTTGTTTAAGTCTCAGTGAAACTCAGAGTATTAAAACACGTGTGGAGAAATTTCACTTAAAATCACGACACTTTTTCTACTCTCTTTCAAAGTGAAACTTATTAAATCAAAAAGTCATTTAAAAAATTGGCTGTTTTCTCCAGTGTGAATATAATTGAATGTACAGACTTTTTCCAATGCAAGTTTTAAGTGGGAGAGTAATGACAAAAGATAATGTAAATATCACTCCAGTGCCCCTTTCCATCTGTGACTCACACTGTTATGTGCTTATGAGCTCCACATCTTGATATCCTGGGAAGCCTGCAGGTATTCTTCATATTTTATACATCTGAAGAGTGAAATTGCAGGTTTTTTTTCTTTCGCCTCTAATTTTTCTTCTTNTAAGTTTTTAAATAAGAAAAGGTTTGGTGTTTAAGTGTGAAATTAGGATTTTTGACATATCTGTTGACAATATTCCAGCCCTTTGTGGCCCACTGAAATCCACCACACCACAGCTGCACAATCTTTTCTGAGTAGTAGTGCAAGACTACAACTTACATGAAAGTGTGATAATAAAAAGATAAGTTAAAAATACTACCTGTAACTTTACCTTTTCATCTAGTGGGTTTGAAATCACAAATACATATTTGTTTTAATCTCTGTGACTTTCTGGCATGTTAAAGCACAGCAATACAGAAGGATCATAAATCAACTCTCTTACTACTGCACTGTCTGAATTTCAGTGAATAGATTAATCCAGGTAGGAATCCTGCAGCCAACGAAATTCTCTACCTTGGCCTCTTGTTTCTTCATATTTTGGTCTTCCTGACTCTGACCAGATCTTACCTGGACTATGTGGGAAGGGTGGCCTCCTGCCCAGGGGCTGCTGTGGTGTAACTGCTCTGACAATTGCACTGTTGCCCCTTTTTGGTAAAGCAAAAACATTTTCAGCCTTAGTCTCTGCATCCCAGTTCCTGGATAATGCACCTCAGTGTGCTGGGAGTTTTGATTAACACGTAGAGCTCTGAGACTCTTTACCAAAGGCAGCAGGGCAGAACAGTGTTTTCCAAATTGCATTGCAGGGGGAAGCTCATTAGATCTGCGATAAAGCTACCTGATTATCAAAGGCAACAGCTCCCATTGGCTTCTGTGGATTGAGTTGTAGCCTTGAATGAGCACCATCTCATTTATTAAGTCCTTGTTCATGGCCTCATTGTATTTCTCTCTGGCTAGTGATTTCCTCTGGTTCTTCTTCTGATATGTTCCTTAGTAGAAACATTCTCACAGAGATACAACATATTACCTCCCCAAATAAAAATATTCTAGAGAAGTAATCATTTATGGCCATGACTTGAGACGACAAGTTCCATGATTCTGAGGTCATTTGCATTTGAATTAATCTCCAAAAGCTCTGCTGAGCCTTCCTGGTCTTACAAAGCTGCCTATAACTTTCACATTATCAAATAGGTTACGGTACTGTACCTTTCACTTTGGGGGGTTACCCTATTCAGAAATAGTGGGCATGGCTTCAATCTTTCAGAGTGAAGTTCATCTGGGCATTTCAAGGATCATATATTCAATGAAGTTAAATGTTTCCCCTCAAGTATCCCTGGAGGAGTTGGCTAAAAGCTTTATTTGCATTCAGAAGATTCCTATTTCTCAGAACCAACACTTCTTTAACTGAGTGTGAAGATTCAACTACTGAGTGCAGGAATAGTGACATGGAAACCACCAAAAGGACAATTCCAAAGTGGAGCAACCAGAACCTCAAATTCTATCTGGAGGCTGGTCTCTGGTGGTGTGCCCCAGAGACTGATAGTGAGGCCAAATTAACATCTCCACAGGTGTTGTGGATGATGGGATAGCAAGTACCCTAAGCATATGTTCAGAAATTTAACTCTGAGGAGCGACTGATGCAGCGGGTGGCTGAAGTGCCATTCAAAGAGCTCTCAACAGGTTAAAGAAATGAGCAGGCAGGAGTATGATGGAATTCAATGGAAAATGCAAAGCCCCACACCTGGGAAGGGATAACCCCAAGCAGCACCATAGGCTTGACACCAACTGTCTAGAAAGCAGCTTTGCAGAAAAAGACCTGGAGGTCCTGGTGGTCAGCAGGCTGAGCAGAGCCAGTGTCACATCTTTGTGGCATTGAAGGTTAAGGCTGCATTAGGAAGAGCAAGGTCAGCAGGTCAAGAGGCGGGAGCCTTCTCCTCTACTCTGCTTTGGTGAGACACATCTGAGTGCTGTGTCCTGTTCTGGGCTTCCCAGCGTGACAGACATGAGCATGTGCTGCAGGGAGCCAAATAAAAAGACACAAAGGTGAAGGGATCAGAGCATCAGGCACATGTAGGGTGGCTGACATTGCTGGACCAATCAGCCTGGAGAAGAGAGGGCTTAGGGAAGATCTCACTCATGTCTATAAAAACCCGGGAGAGTAAAGATGATGAAGTCAGACCCTTCTAAGAGCTATCCAATATCAGAAAGAGAAGTGATGGACACATAAAAATACAAGACATGCCACTGAAACAATAAGGAATGAACACTTCTTGACTGTGAGGGTGGTCAAATGATGGTGCAGATTTACCCCAGGGGCTGTGGAGTCTCCCTCCTGGAGAATGTTCAACACCCAGATTACAATCCTGAGCAATCTGCACCAACTGTCCTTCTTTGAACAGTAAGTTGTACTAAACTACCTCCAGAGGTTTCTGATCACCTCTTTTTGTAAACCTGACACAACTGGTTTTGGTTTCCATCACACAATATTAGTAAACACAGTAATTCCTTCTGTTGCAACAAATGTGTTTAATTTAAAAGTGTGAGATCAAAACTACTTATATTCTAATCTCTAAATCATAGCTTTCTTTGCAAAATAGAAGAAACTGAAGATTAGAATGACTCCACAAGTAAAGCATATGTGCATCCACACAGATGAAACAGTATTTGCTACTAAATTTTACTGTGGCATGACACTGCCTGGGTAAAGACAGAATGGATTTGCTATCTCTGTATGTTAAAGAACAAGAGAAAAAAACCCCAAACAGTCAAAATTGTTTTCCTACCCCCTCTGTTTGTGTTCTTTTCCTCTGAAAATGTTAATCCATACACTCATTTTGTGTTCATAGCTCCAACCCACTCTCTCTCCTCTAATCTTTTATTTGCTTTCTTTCCTGAAAAATCTCTGTTAGGACATACCTCGTCTGATGGGCAAGAAGCAAATCAGCAAACTTTATCTCTGAGCTCTGGCTTTCACTTCAGTTAATTGAAATCTTTCAGGGCTAACAAATCCACTTTTATTTCTCAAACTAGCTAGGAGACAGTCACAAAAGCATCTTTTCACAATAGAAAGAAAAGAGCTAAACGTTATTTCTGACAGGATTTGCAATGAACTTTTACAAAAAGAAAAAGAAAATTGCAAAGAAGTTTATATTAGCCTCCAAACATGAATGCATTATTCTTAGCATAACGAGTACTTACTGCTATTTTGTGCAGATACATTGCCCTGGAGAGATGGAACCCTCATTTATTATGCTGAGAAGTTGTAGCTAAACCTCACACTTCCCATGGCGACAGACAGTTTTCACTACAGCAATATCCTTCTGTCACAGAGCAGCTTTCTACTTTACTGCAAGATTCTCTGAATTTGCACTTATGTCTCTGTTAGAATATCCAGTTTACAAAGGTTCTCACAGAACTTCATCCCTGGCACATCACCTTCATAGCAGACCAGCTTCCAAGCTTTGGCTGCTCTGGTCTACCTCCAGTTGCAGACATGAAAGTTGAGGATAACCACAATAAATCCAGTAGAAAATTACTACGCTAAAAATTCAAAATTTCACCTACTTATTTCAAATTTCTGCCTGACCTAACACTTCTGTGAAAGAAACTGGAATCTTTGCTCAAATAAAAATAAATAATTTTTAAAAAGCAAATGATATAAAGCTTAATGCTTTATGATGACATCCAGGTTGCTGAAGCAAGTAATAGCCAGGCAACCAGAAAATTATAACAAACCTCTGGCTTGCAACAGGCAGTGATTGCCACTGTGAACTAACTCAGGTACTCATCAGTTTTATCACAGTACCCCTTCCCATCCCTCCCTCTCCTCCAATAGGACAGCTTTTGGCTGCCTTTGATTTTCATCCAGTTTTTTTCTTCCACAGGGGAAGGAAGAGGATTTCTACTTTGCTAGGAGAACTCTGTCAATGAAATTGTACATTTTTGCTCAACTTTCAGCTTTCTAGCTAATGAAGGAAACTGAGCTTCCCATTGTCCAAGTGGACTGAGAGTAGGATACTAACAATTTTACTATCGTTAACTAAAGACAAACAAGTGAGATTTAACCTGTTTTAATCTATGGCAATGAGCTGCATTCACTAATTTTTCCCCTACTGAGTAGTGCTGTTGTATGGAGTCTTGTACTTGGACTTCTGCACTTACGAATTTTTTAACCACTTTCTTCTAATCACTTTTCTAACAACTATTAAAATTCTGAGTGTCATAATGTCTGAATGTTTCTGTCCTTGGGTTCCTACAATTGTATAAGCCCCAGGTTTCTTTTTCTAAAAAGTGGAAATTTAGCAGAGATAACTTCGAAAAAAAAAAACAACTCGAAAAAAATCTAGAAGAATAATTAGAAAAGTGTGTCACAAGGGAGTTTCTTTAAAATCACAATTTTTAAGCAAGTCTCAGCATTTTGAATGTCTGGCTTTAACAATATTGCTTAGCTGTTCAGCATAAGAAAATTGTATTTCTGTAGGACCAACTCAATAGTTCACATTTCAACACATCTTAATAATTAACTAGCATGGTTTGGGAACATAGGTCAGCCAGGCTTCCCATTTCTTTTGAGCAAAAATAACGTATATGAGGTTCTGATATGCCTAATATAAAAATAAATTCTTTTCCCTATGCAGTAATTATTTCAGCGGTTTTTTCGGCTGAAGCAGCAGGAATCTGTGTGACTGTTGAGCACGCACACCCACCCGTTTAGGAGAGCTGAATTCCCTTCGAGTGCAGCCCTTCGGGCACAGACCGTGAAGGAAGGGGCAGCGCTGGCTCCGGCCGCTGTTCGTGGTGCTGAAAAGAGACTCCCGGGGCACCGGCACCGGCCCGGGCTGGGCTTGCAACTGCGAATTTTACCCGCAGGTTGCGTTTGAGTGACATCAAACAGCCTTTTAAACACGTTTGGTCAAGAGACACTGTTTTAGAAATAACAGTTCCATGATACAAGTGTGCAGATCTAAAACTAAGGGATGTATATTCATGGGTCACCCTTGGAAGGCTCCATGCAAAAGCAAATTTTTGTTCTAATAAATAGACAAAACCTTTTTCCTTATAGATGACTGGTTGACTAATGTGTCTGCCTGAACACATACAAGGACTATCAAGACTGTGGAATTTTTGCGTAGCTAAGAACCAAGTAAGTGACAGATTTCTGACACCACTGATGGTACTTTCGATCAATTCCTGCAATCTTTATAAATGCAGAGCACCAATCAGCTTGCTGAATGAGGGGTTCTGGTTTCTGAGCCTTTCCATCACTATGCAAGAAAAAAAAACTGCAAAAAAAATTTGAAGCTTTTTTTGGTTGGTTGTTTAAAAAACCTTACTGTTGTGTTCTTTGTTAGGAGAACTGTAAAGTAAACTGGAACAATGCAAGAGTTCAGAATCTTAGTAATACTGTCATGAGCAGAGTCTCAAAAAATTTCTGCAAAATTGCATAACCAAAAATAAAAAAGCTGAGTCAAATATTTTTCTAAAAGGAGATTCTCTTTTTGATAGCCAGTATTCATAAACATCAGGCATATGTATAGATAAAGGTGTATTTTGGTTTCATAGCTCTAAGAACTTAGAAATACAAATACCAGAATTTTATATGGTCCCTGGGGAAAGAAAGCTCACAAAAAAACTTCACTCCCTTTGAGCATCCTGTTTATTGCTTTACCTGCCCCTGTCCCAACACTCATCAAGCTTCAAATGAAACAGCATTTAGGTTTACAGAGGAAAACTCTTATTAGGTCCCCACTTGTCAGAGCATCTTTGTAAGAAGATGGGAATCAGAAGCCCAGCAGGAACTCACTGATTTCCACTGGTGTTTATAATACCTCTTTTGGCTTGTTTTTTTAATGCACAAAATTAAAAATCGAGTTCTTCCCTGTGTTATACCATGTCCTAGGCAGACAAGATCCGTCTGTCAGACTCCAAGACATCCTCTATCAGCACGCATATCTGAGCTGACAAAAGGGTCAAGGCTCACAGGCAGAGTACTGCCCATGGAGGGAATGTGGCTCAGAATTTGCAGGCACACTTAAGGAAAAGTTCTGGTGTCAAAGCCTTGTGTTGCTGCCCCTGTGGGAAATAAACCAAACTAATGAGGAAAAATATTGAAAGATATTCCATTCTTCAGGCTCTCCTATGCATCCAGTTTTCTCTATTTCAGCTTATTAGTCTTCATTCTGTGTCTCCTGCAGCAGCCTTTGTCAGCACATGAATAATTAATGTTAATAGTCTCATCAACTTCAGGGCACAGTGCAAGACTCATTGAGCAAATGTTGGTTGGGCTTGTCCTGCCTCATGAAGTCTTTTCTTTCGCATAAGAGATTCCACAGAAGAAAAGATGTGCTCTCCTTCTCTGGTGTTCCTTGAATAGGCAAATGTAGCAATAAGAATTTTGTGGTATCTCCTGGTATACAGATGTGTCCAGATTTTCTAATAAATGTGAACATTCAGTGAATACCTAACAAAACACCATTAGAAAAAAAAGCTGATTTTACTTTAATCTCCTTAAATCCAGCCAGAAGATTATTTTTGTTGTTTTAGCATCACACGGTCTCATAATATCATGGTTACATTGTGTTACCCATGATTACTTCATAAATTTTAAACAGAAGGAAAAAAAACAAAAAACAGTGGAACTCTTTCAGTCACGAACTATTTCTTACACACTCCCCAAATGGGTTTGTCCACTGAAGGTGCCAGGACAAAACAGATGAGCAAGGAGAACCTAAGAGATCTGCTGTGGCTCACTACTCCTGCGAGTAGTGATACAAGCTCTCACTATTGCCCTGTATTTTTCCTACTTTTCAATTCATTCTCAAACCCATAATGGGAAACTGGACTTAACAATGAGTCTCCCCCTTTTGGCTGTGACTATAAATGAGGCATGGGTAAAGTAAGCACCAAATCCTACCTATGCTAGACTGCCAAGTTAGGCTGCAAGATGCAAATACTACAAATAAAAGAGGTTCAGTGAGTTGCATCTAGTTTTTAAATCACAGCATGCTTTCCTCCAGGGTGGAACACAATTGTGGTTAGCAGGAACACCCGAGGTTCCATTTAATATCCATTCTATGAAAATGTGAGAAATTAATGAATGCCACTACAATTGAATAAAATGCCACGTTGTCAACCAAACCACTGCAAATTATGCAATTTATCTTATTGGAAAAAAAAAAAGAAAATGTCAAAATAGACCATCTGTAGTTTTAAAGAGTCTGACTCACATGAAATAACCTCTCAAAAGAAATCTCTTCTTAAATCTGCCAAGAAACAGTAAAGTCACTCTTGACCACAATAAGAATGCACAAATAATAAATTGCTCAATTCTCCAGAACCTGAAAATGCAAGCAATTTAATTAAAAAAAACACAGATCCTTTAGAATAAACAAATATAATATTAATCTATTTATGAAACATACTTAATACAGTCGTATCTTCATTTTTTTTTTTAGTGTAAGCGTAACAACACGACCTCTAGGTGTTAGAACACCATTAAAAATGTTTGAAAAATTTTGTGTTTTGAAAGCAATCTGTACTACTGGCAGGGCTTTTTAAGCACAAGTACGTCCTTCACTGTTGAGTGGATCAAGAAAATCTCTGGTGCTGATTTGAAATGGGTCTAAACTCAGAGAAAAATACCAAAACACTTTGATCAGATAGCTATTGATTGTAGTGAGAAGGAGTAAATTCAGGAAACAGCACATTGGGACTGGTCTGTGAATAAACTGGAACATACCTTGCAGCAAGACACAAACATCAGCTTCAAAGTGCTGCTGAACTTCAGACCTTAGTGAGGGTGTTTGCTAGAATGCTGTGAGCGCTCAGAGAGGGAAGGAAGCAGCAGACAGAGCCAGCTGCTGGGCAGCACTGCGGGGTGAAAGAGCCTCCTGCTCACTGCCACCTCTCCCAGAGGTGTCTGCCTTGTCAGTGTCCCCTGCACAGGGCAGCCACCCGAGCTCCCACTCCTCAGTGTGCCGTGATTCACCTGCTGACAGCCTGCTCTCCAGCCCTGGCAAGTGTTTTGTGGGTTTGAATCACTTCCTCCCTCCATCCCTGTACGTAAATAAAAACCAGCCCGCTGTGCACTGCTCCACACGTTTTGGTGACTCGCTTTTCTGGTATGTTTTAATTGAGTAAACTTGGATTGACTTAAAAGTAAGAAAAAAATACTGAGAGGCAGACCAACAAATATATTGAAATTCACTTTGTCTGCTTAGTATATAATGAACGATGACAGCAATGGCTTTAAGGAGATAATTATTTTCATAGTCCATAAGAGTGAATATTTACTGGAGACACTTAGAAGAATTTCTTTGCATGAGTGAACTAATAAATTTTAATGAAGACAAGTGTGATATTTGGGGTTATACAATTAAAAGCAAACATACAGCATATTTAGCAAATTGAAAACCTACTAGCTGCATGTATAAAATACACATTTGTTTTAGAAGTATTTTGTCATTTTTAAAAACTATGCACTCACATGTACTTTTAATTAAAGTTCTAAACATTTTTATAGGTTTAGTATCAGTACCCATAGCACCAAAGATGTGAATACTAGAAATATGAAACAATTTACTAAATAGCCTAAATAAACTGCAATTTAGAAATGAACTCAAGCCTTGCCCAGAAAAAAACATCAACACAAAACCAAACCCCAACCACCCACAATCTGATATTCCATTAAGCAGAAGGCAACATTGAAAGTTAAAGTAAAGGAACTTCAAAGCAGGGGGGCGAGAGGAATGGTGGCTTGTAGACCGGGCCATGAAAATGAAGGGGCTGTTTTATATTTTAAATGTAATAAATAAAATCTGTGGTCACACTTTCAGCTGTTTGCATCTGCTTGTAGGAGATATGAGATTTTTATTTCTTGTTGCTACTTATGATGCCCACTGCACTGTGATCTAGTGAACTCTGCCAGACTCACACGGTGACTTTGAAAATGTCTAAGCAAACAGATGACTCTGCACTCTGCCTCCTAGAACAACATGTTTGCTTTAACACTCCTGCAAACACAGAGGCCCTGATAACTAATGGAATGAGTCTGAAAAAGGTTTAAAACAGAGAACACCATCACCACACTGATCCTTCAGCTTCCCTTATGTTTTTCCACAGCACCCAAGCACAAGGTATAGTACTCATCTTCAATCTACAAATGGTTTCTGCAGCCCAGCAGACCCTTCACCAGCCCCACAATCTGCAGTTATTTCCCTTTCATTTCCTAGCATTACAAAGTAAGTGCCAGACTGTCAAGAGTTCCCCTCTAAGAAGAGGATTTTCCTCTGAAATCCCATTTATTTAGATAAGCAGTAAAAGTGACATGGCAGCAGAAAGAGAAGAAAAATGATGCTAATTGGGTATGTGGAAAAACCTCCACGCTGAGAACCAGGACTTCATTATCCCAGAGCACTTTTTGAGTGCCAAAACACAACACGATGACAGCCCAGGCAGGTCTGGGAGAAAGGCAGAAGACCAGCCAAGTAGGGAATAGCACAGTTAGATAAATCCACAGCAGATGGATAACACAAACAGCAAAAGGAAGATATTTTAGAAAGAAAATATTGTACCACCCTAATTCTATACAAGTGCAAACCTCATGTCTGTGCCCTATTGGAACACTTACAGAATTCCAGTACAAATTTCCCAAAACAGTGGTATAATTGTTGGCATTTCCCCCCCCATATGCAACTCTCTTGTGTTACCTAGTTCTGCAAGTCTACATATACCTGCCCCAGTCTGGAAGATAGACAATCATCTCAGGAGAAATCTCCAGTCTCATTTAATTCAGAAAGGTTCTCAATAATTCTAAAGTCCTGCGTGTTAATTTTGCATAGAATTGAAAGTGATTCCAAGTCAGGCATGTGGGGTTTTAAGCAGTTTGCCTGAAATCGTTGGATATTTCCTCAGGAGAAGTCAGTCAAGCAATGTTGATTTTGGACTAGTCCTTTGTGCAATATAATAAGCAAAATGCTTCAAACCCCATCTAACAGCACATTGTGCTATTTTTCATGAACTACCCATTGTGTCTGCCCAGATGATGCTAAGCCCCGTATGCTCTTTTTTTGGCGAGCCAACTGCATTCAACCTACCAGATTAATGACACTTATAAATAAATAAAAGCCTACAATTTACTGTTAATAGAAGACCAGCTGGCATCCTACAGTGGAGCTGAAGGTGCAGCATGCACTGGCAGAGATTGGTGAAAGGTTGCTGACTCATTTTTCATTTATTTTATGGGTGTTTTTCAGCACAAGGAGCTTACAAGCTATGATGCAGCTATCTCTGTCCGAGTTCTATCTCAACCTCATAACAGAAATCAGTAATTAAAGTTTAATATGCAGCATTGAGACTGTCTGCATCTCTCAAGGGGCCACTGGAAGGAAATTAGCAAAGAATGATGCAAGTTTGCTACAAGGATTTGATAGCCAATTCTGAATTCATCTGCTTCAGCTGGAAAACTCACCACTGGGGTACCAGTTGTGTGTTTTCTGCAAGTTTTGTGTCTAGATAAACACAGCCCATGGCAAACTTTGAACCAGCCCCACGTTAACCCCTGCAGTTGCCATGGATTTGTGGTGCAGAAGCTCCTACTCTGTCCTGACAACCCAAACTCCCCCAGCATAAAACACCCTCATGCAGAGTCGGGCGGAAGGAGAGCAGACAGACAACTGAAATTGGATGCTGATGAGATGCCAAGAGAAGATTGCTTCTAATGCTCTGCCACACCAGCAACTGAATAAGAGGAAGCCCTTTTAGCTGAAACAAGAATCAGCTTGTAGCACCTTTGCTCGTTTGTGCAAGAGAAAGGGGTTTTTGAAAGGTTATTCAAAAGGTTCAAGTGTTTTGAAAGGTTGTGGGCTTCTAGAAAGATCATAAGTTTTGAGAGTACTTTGCCACTCTGAGTTCTCATTCGGCTGAAGTGAAGGCAGTTCCTTACCTGCATTATTTATATTTTGTACTCCCACCAAGCCATCTTTCTTTACGCAAATCAAGCAATGCCAGCAAATTCCCTCTGTGCCCAAGATGATTTCCCACATTTTCCAGTGCTCTCAGTTTGCAGAGCAGTAACCAAAGAGAATTATTTCTGCATCCTGGGTTACAGAAGAGATACTTCAGACATGTATTTCACAGAAGATTTTCTGGCCTGGTTAGCAAAAGAAAAGAAAGGCTTGTTTAGCCTGCTCTACACTTCCATTTCTTCTTCTTCAGCCTCTATTACAACTCTCTGCTGTGCAAGACTGCAAGTGGCCATTTACTAGCAAAAGTCTCCTATGTATAATTTCAAAATCAGCTTTTTGGCATAACAAAGGGAGATCTTTAGGATGGGAACTCTTTCAATGAGTTTTCTTCTCTGCAAGGAAAAGGTTTACATAAAAGATTTCTGTCCCCCACTTCCCTGTATTTCAGGAAAGAAAGAAATCCAACTGTAGTGATTTCAAGCTTGCAACGATACGTGGATTATGGAGCAAAAATCTGCACTAAAAGAGTGCAAGGAAGATTCAAGACACTGGACTGGGTGCATTGGTCCACCCTGCAACAGCTTCTGGAAAAGAAACTTTCCTGCTGCTGGCCAGACTGGTAGTTGGAAGATTGCCTGGCTTGGAAAGGTGGTGCTGGTACTGGCTGAGATCAAGATCCCTGGCTATGAGAAGACAATTGCTAACTTGAGTCAAGTAGCTCAGATAAAGAAGTGTCAGGTATTGGCTGCTAATCTGAGCAAATCAATGTCATTTTGATCAGTGCAATGGGAATTTGAAGAAAAACTGCCAGGTTAACAAATTCACTTTTCTTTTGAAAGTCCCCATGTGTGCAAGCTTATGTAAGCTTAATTGAAGTCAACAAAGTGCAACTTTTTAAAAACAATGTAAGTGCCTTTTATTGGAGTCTAATTAATGATTACAGTCACCAGGGCAAGTTCTCCAAAGAATCGGTGAAAGACTGAGAGTCTTATGCCTTTGTTTAGAGTTATGGAAAACAAGTGACAACCCAGAGAGAAAGTTTCTTTTTGTGACACATGCAACTTCTAATGAATATACCAGCTTGGACTGTAATAGGGTCAATAATTTTCCTTTCAAATATAAAACATTCCTTTCAAATATGTCAACCTTATTAAGATTAAGCATCCCATAGAAACAGAGGAAGACTTCTAAAATTTTTAATTTTTTTTTTTTTTTGAATAAGGGTAAAAGTATGCTAGCTTTCTTTTCATTGTGCTGGGAAATGTTTCACTTTTTCCAAAGTATCCTATTTGTAATACAGTTTGATATGAAGGAAGGAAGAGAAAGGAACAAGATAAAATTTGAAGGCAGAGGACTTTTCTCCAGTGAAGGACCTCAGTGAAAAGTGTCTGAACTTCAATAGAATTTAATGGAAGTAATTTTCTTCCAAACCTATGACTTATTCTGATGAAGAAGGTCCTGCCTACCAGAAGCAAAGAGCAAGGAAGATGTAACTCTGACCAAATTTCATTCATCTGAGCATGTTAGCCCACGTATCTAATCAGTGAAACTCAAGTGCTCCTAGTGCTTGTTCAAGGAAAAAATCTTCCCCTACTCTACTAGGCTGCAGGATTGTCCAGAGGCCCCAAGAATCCTCATCAACATCCATAAAGCATCAAGAGCCATGATGGCAGCAGTAAATAATAAACACATGAAGCATTCCAAAAGACANAAGGATAAAAGTATGCTAGCTTGCTTTTCATTATGCTGGGGAATGTTTCACTTTTCCCAAAGTATTCTGTTTGTAATACAGTTTGATGTGAAGGAAGGAAGAGAAAGGAACAAGATAAAATTTGAAGGCAGAAGACTTTTCTCCAGTGAAGGACCTCAGTGAAAAGTGTCTGAACTTCGATAGAATTTAATGAAAGTAATTTTCTTCCAAACCTATGACTTATTCTGATGAAGAAGGTCCTGCCTACCAGAAGCAAAGAGCAAGGAAGGCATAACACTGACCAAATTTCATTCATGTGAGCATGTTAGCCCATGTATCTAATCAGTGAAACTCCTAGTGCTTGTTCAAGGAAAAAATCTTCCCCTACTCTACTAGGCTGCAGGATTGTCCAGAGGCCCCAAGAATCCTCATCAACATCCATAAAGCATCAAGAGCCATGATGGCAGCAGTAAATAATAAACACATGAAGCATTCCAAAAGACAAGCTTAGCTTGTCTTCTCTCCTGGCCTTTGTATCTCCCCGGTGGGGTTTTGTTAATTTTTACTGCATAGTCTCCACTTTAGTCCCACAATTTATCTCTGCAGTATAGAACATGGACCAACACTATCTTTCATATAGGTGGAGGAAAAACTCAGCAAATTGTGATTTCTTTCCTGCCTTGAGGCTTCAGTTGACGGGAACACATTTAGGACACTTCCTTCTACTCTCAAATTCTCCACCTTCCCTCTTACATCTACATAATTTTTATTCTGACTCTGTTAACTCGACATAATAAAAATTTGGCATAGCATTGCTCTTTCATTTCCTAAACGCTCTAACCATGCCAGCATGATGCATTGCTGAGCCCTTATGTGTTTGCAAGCTGGCAGAGTCAGGAGGCACCTTGAGGAAGATGGCAAATCCACCAAAGCAGCCTGGGTACCCCGTGGCCTGACTATGGTCTGGCGTGTCTTCTGCTTGCAGCTAGCAGATATGTTTCATAGTTTTCCATCTAAATATTTGGATCCCTCAAATTAAATTTTCTTCCCCCTCTCCACCAGCTTAACACTATTTTGAGCAGGTAATGCAACAGAATTGATTCCTCATATGTGTTGGCTTCTTATAAACAATTTTGGTTAAAAATATTAGCCTATAAAATAACAACTCTTGTCGTTGCTCTGAGAACCCAGCTAATCATTACACAATTTATTTACACTGTGAGCCTTCAAGCTCCTGTAATTGTCTCATTCTCCACATTTGTATCAAAGCACCACTGAAGGCAATAAAAGAATATGCAATAAGTGGTCTTTGCCACAACATTTTTTTTTTTTACTTGTATTGTCACAATATTACAGTGTCTTTGAGGGAGTTATTTTGTTGCTACCTATTTCAGGGACAACTTTATAAAGGTGAACACCTCCACATCCAGAAGAGTTCATTAAAGGCTGCAGGCACACGATTTAAACAGCAACAATATAATGATCCAAAGCTTGCCATTTCATATTTTTACTTAATGTTTGTCGATATAAGCTAGAAAAGATTAGTGTAAAGTTACTTTGTAATGAGCAAGATCACCCTTTGAGTTTATAGCTGATCAATAATAACTTGAGATGAGAACTGTGATGCAAAAACTGTCTTATTTCCTGATAATTTAAGAGAGAATAAGGAGGGGCTGTGCCACTGCCACACTGAGGTGAAGTTTAAATTTGATTTTTTTTTTTTTTAGGGTTAGGATTAAAACTGTGAGAGAGATTTTTTGTTCCTATTTGGATGTTTATTATTTTTAAAGTATAGTTTTATTGATTGTGAATATTTTTATATATTAAAATGGAGTATAAACTTATGTTTTTAAGGCTTTTTTAGCTTAAAATTATTTAATTATGAGATGTTAACTAATTTATTTTTATTTTTAACTTAATAATTACTTATGTTTTGTATTGTGGATTTTTTAAATTAATTATACAAAATTATCTATATTTGTGAAGAAGAGGAAGAAGAAGGTTTATCAACCTATGTTAAAACATTTTGTTATATTATTATATACAAATTTTAAATTTTTTACTTTGTGAGATAATTTTATTTATGATACATACTTATGATTTTAGTGCTATTATTCAATTTTGGAAGCTTTTTTTATGGCTTTAGGTTAAATGTAGTGTATTTTTGAGGATAAATTTTTGCTAGTGGAGAAAGCTTGAAATTTTCTGTGTCTAAGGTTCCGACGTCCCACACTGAACAAATAAACTTAATGTTTGTGTTGAGCTCAGTGTTTGAAATAGAACCCTGGAAATTTGTTCTGAAATCTTGCTTAAGGAAAGTTGTAGTTACAACATAAAGTCATTTGAAACTGCCAAAAGCACATACAGCATTAAAAATAAAAAGAAAAAAAAAAAGAAAAAGTTTCTCTTTCATTTAAGACAGAACACAAATGGGATTTTGTATTGCTTGGGAAGCTTTGTCCCGTTTTCAGACTCTCATGGTGACAAGCTCTCCGTGTGTCCATCAGTAGATGAACAAACGGGCTGAACCAAATTCTCTCCTGTTCACAGCATTTCCCTGCAGGCATCCGACACACACCAGGCCATAATAACGTGGGCCCGTTGTGGCAGTCAGAGCCCTCAGCTAGGCAGATCACACCAGAGAACCCGACCCACGGTCACAGCGCTGTGTTGCCAGTGCACAGCCCCGATGCAGCACCGTTAGGCGCCTGCCCAACTGCTTCCCCTGCAGCGACCTGGGTCCTGCTAGAAAAGCACCAGCACCGCTCCTACAACAGCCTGCCTGAATCCTGCACAGAACTGCAAGCCAAGATCGTCGCCTAATAAAACAAAAATCTTGGTCTCAGGGTGAGAAAAAGCCTTTTCTGCACGAACGGGGAAATAAAGGCTTTGCAAGCCTCCTGCTGCCGGGCCCCATTTTGCGGAGACGGCGACATCTGAGGCGTTGGAATAGCGAGGGCCTGGCAGAACGGCTGACAATGAGCCACCATACTGTGGGTGTCAGGAGCTTCACGTCAGCAAAACAGCATCCACCAGCTGGAGGCCCACAAGTGCCAGTTTTAATTATAAACTTTATTTTCAAATAGAGTTCACAGTTTGTACAGGGTACGCTTCATGCCATCAGAGCATTTGAGCGCTGCACCAGCCAAATTGGTGGCTTGCTATTTTCTTAGAAATAGAACTGTAGACCTAAAATACTTGTGTTCATTCAGAAGAACAATAATCTTTTGCAGTCAGTTCGTCAAGGATTGTGTTACCCAGATGTACAAGTAAAATACATAATGATTTCTGAATACAGAGCTATTATCCGCTGCTCTACTTTCACCTTTCGACTCATGATTTTTCCTTTTGTATTTTTATTTCCTACAAAGTCAATGTTCTCAGTTCTACAAATTTAGCACATGCACATTCACCTAAATGTTGATTTAAATGTTTATTTTGGGTTTGCCGAGGCGGTTGTTGCTCAGTTTTGCATACCTTGATTCCATTGTACTCATGCCACAGCTCAGGAGGCAGAAAATATGCACTTGAAAAGAACTGGTCAGTCAGTTTGTGATTTCACCCGTGCTTTCCAACGTTCATTTGGCACAAGTGTAACATTTCACTGCTGCTCTAGACTTCATTCTTCATTCTTTTGTTTTATAACCATCCCCCTTTTCCAAAACACTGCTGTAGTACATCTAATTAAGGGCTCTATTCTAAACTTTCTGCAGTAATATTAGGAAAGTCTTCAAATGTTCATTTCTTCATATACTTATGTAGATATGTGTATATATACCTACACATGCACATGTACATAACATTATTCATATTCTTTGAATCATCTTGGTATCATGAGAATAGGACTTTACAAATAAAAAAATAAGAGATCAAAAGGTGTTATTTTTCTGCATTCCAAATAATTCTGTTACACCAGTAAAATATCTGCCCAATTTTTGTTATCACAAATTATATCCGTTCTTCCTTGCTATTCTAAGCTAGTTTGAAAGAGCATGCAAAGAGATTTCAGGTAAGGAATTCTCCTGACAGAAGCTGCTTCATAATACTTTTGGAAACTAGAATCTGATGTAAAAAATGCTGTACTCAGTTTATTCCATAAGCTGGAAAATGATGCAGTGTTGATCACCGATGGTGAATAGATCTCATGCATTAATTAACTGCTTCTTAAACTGTCCATTTAGATTAATGGAGAAAATTCTACTAGAGATGAAAACGGTGTCACTACAAAATAAAGCATCTGAGTGACAGACTGGTAATCTGCATTAAAAAAAAATGGAGGAGATATGAATGAAAGGACAGAGACACATCAGATATATGCTGTCAAAAAATCTCTTCTAGAACTTGCTTCACTTAATTCCTTTATAACACACTGACAGGGATGATGTATCATTTAGTACTTTAAAAGATTCTCCAGTAAGCCAGAAAAGTGATGAGCAGCTCTTGTGACCCTGGCGCCCAGAATAATTATGATTATCTGCACTATTTAGCCTGAAAGGAATCGGACACTGTTCATGGTCTGTTAGTTCAGCTATGATGTTTGATAATCTATACACACAAGTCATTGGAGGTCACTCAACCTTAGAGTACTTCAAGCACACTTAGTTAGCCTCTACTGAATGGTAAAGTGCAAGTGCCCCATTTCTATTGCTATGACACTATTGAAAGACTGGAACTGCTGAAGGATGAAAATAATTTCATTTTATGTCTGCTATGCAGAAAGATTTGAATACACTCAGTTGTTTGGTTGGACTGTAAATATGAAAAGCCTGCTAGGATGTCAAGAGAAATGAAAGCCAAGCAGATGGAAAATGAAGCCGAAGAAAATTAAGCTGATTCTGTGCAACTGGTTAGAAGTGTTACCAGAATCTTCCCCTTCACCCAAACACAGACAAAATCCCCAACTGTATAAGCATTCCTTAGCTGCAAGTTAGCCTGAATTGAATAACAAAAGCATAGCAATGGTTCTGTATATGTGTTTTCTAAAAAGTAAATACCAAAGTAGCTTCTTGGTTGAATGGTTAATGTTTTTATAATAAATTGAAGTCACACTGGAATTTTACCAACGTATTAGAATTTGAAGTGGTGTTATTAAAAGCAGTTATAATACAAAACATAGACCACTAAACCACTGACTTATGTTTCAATGTAAAACCATTCAAATTTTAAAAACAAAGTGTGTTTACTATCTTAGTAGACTTACTCCATGAACTTTTGGCATCAAGGGGAGCTGCCAATGGCATCATCACATAGGAGGGAAAAAAAGAGGCAAGTCAAAAGAGGTGCTTTCCAGTGAGAAAGTGCTATTTAATAGATCTATGCTCACTGAAAATCATGATACATTTTTCTGGCCACTTTGGGGAGCAGATCCACTTGATCTTTCAGTGATAATGCCGTTGTCACTGTTTCACGTGTCCAGAAAGTGCCAGATGCAGCAGGCACGAGAATATTTTTCCAAGACCAATTTTACATTCTAGATTTGAAAAAATACAATTCAGAAGAGAAGTTAAAAGATTACATATAGGTACCCAGCTGCTACAGTGCCGAAGTTTTCCAGAAATCAATATTCTCACACTGATGCAAAATTAAGGATGTGGAGACCTGGCCCTCAGTATCAATTCAAGACATCTCTATGACTCGAATTTGTTTGTAACAGCAAAAAACTTCCTAATGTATCATCTCTTTAGGAGTGCATTAAAACCATTTAGAGCAGTGTATTCTGTGATAGTCTTTGCTGTTGCAAATTCTGCTTCTGTGGCAAAAAATAAAAAAAATACTATAAAAAAACCCTATAAAACCACAGTAGTAAAACTACAGAGTGTGATTCTGTGAGACCTCCCTAACTCTCTGGGTACTTTTCCTTTCTGATGCTGCAATTTCTTCTTTTCAATTCATCTTTACTATGTGCACAACTGCCAACTTCCAATTTTCTTCACCCTCGCAAGCTGTGTGAGCCAATGCTGAGAGGAGAACAAGGCTCTTTGCAGCCCTCATCTCTCGTTACTTTGCTTACCAAGGGGTAAAAACTGAGCCCAAGCCAGGCACAGCAAAAAATTCACAAAACTTCATTCTGGGTAAGCTAGAAGTGCTTCTAAGAACAGTCTGCAGGTGTTTATCCTTCTCTCAAAAACTTTAAACCAGCAACAGATTGATATTTCTTGGTTTTATGTTTCTTCCCCACCACCCTTCTTACATTATGTTTATAAGAATCTCAGTCTTAGGACAAAAGCCTGAGCTGATTTTTTTTTAAATTTGCTTTCTGAAATAACCTAATTTTCAATATTTGTTGTAAAATTATTACTTATAAATAACCAAACTAAACACACACAGAGCTCTGCTGAAGGTTTATGGTGGCAAGATGGTGTATTTAAATCAGAGGCTGAAAAAAGATCAATACACAATTATTTTTAAATACATTTATGTTATTCTGTTTTTCTTTGGATTTCTCTATCAATCTTGAATTAATTTTCTTTTTGCAATAGTTATAATGCCATTATTGGGTTTTGTATCTGAAATACTTTCAAATAGAAAGAGCACCAAGCATTTTAATACATTATAAGGGAATCTATATCCAGGTACCAGATCAAAGCCGTAAATTTCATTTTTACAACCAAATAAAATTGCATATTCCTTACTTTAGCACAAATAATTCATGCTGTGGCAAAGAATGGTATAAAGAGCTGTCAGACAAGAATGCAGCTATTCCAATTTTTTTTGTTCTATTTAAAGCAGTACATTTTCTCTTCTATCAAGTATCTGTGATCACTAAGAAAAACACAAATACCTCAACATTTATCCCACAGTGGCCATGCTCACTGTGCCTGCATTTCAACTGATGAAAACCCTTTCACTGAGCTCAGTATCAGGAGTAGAGTCTGCTCTTGTAAGTTCCAGCCTAGACACCTACTCTGGATAAATTCCCAGTCAACAACCACAGAATAGTGTGGGAAAAAGGGGTTACGAACCTTCATCTAGCTCTCCTTTTCATCATCCTTTTCATCATTTTGGTTGCTTGTTTGGGTTTCTTTCATGGTAGAATGAAGAAGGAAAAAGTTTGTCAGCAACTACTTTGCAAGAATTAGTCTCTTCTCACTATCAGCCATAATAGAGCTCCAGTATTTAGTGAATAACTCATGAACATATTGAGTTTTCTTATATTGGGGATTTTCTTGATTTTGAAGGGTTTCTCACCTGGCATGGAAATTTGATTGTTCCATCCCAAGTTTCAGTGTCAAAAAATTAAGAATGTAAACTGTAGCATGCTCAAGGGCTAAAAGACTTTCTCCCTAAACTTAGAATGAAGAAAGTATGACAGAAGTAATTTCAAGTATTTCGGTCTTTAGATAAAGTTTGATATGCCTCAGTCTTCCTCATTAACTCTCTGTCATGAAGTTTATTTAAGTCCAGGAATGATAAAAAGTTGAATGGAAGGAACTAAAACTCAAGTGCACCTCAGCACAAAGACAGTTCAACTACCCTTGTACTGATCAAACTCCAAAACAGCCTGAGATTTCAAGCAGTGTCCCTTTCTCATTCTTACTTTCCCCTCACATTATATTAGCCTTGTTCATCACGCACCCCTGCCAGTTTTCAGATGTGGAGACAAAAATTGTTGTTTTTCATAGGTCCTAGAAGATCCCTTTATGGTACCAGGATGCAGAGCTTGATGACAGAAAGCCTGCTCAGCATCTTTCTTCTTCACTACCCTCAAAGGAGGGCTAAAAGGGTGCAGAAGGAAGACATGACAGCCAGAGAAAATAGGATGGTGTTAATCATACAAGGGAGCAAGAGACAATTTTGCTTAATCATAGCTTTAAGTAGCATCAAACTCTTCATGCAATGCTATAAACCTCTAATTGCTCCATTGCCTTATTTTCCAAGGAAACTTTTACTTGAATAACCTGTTGTTGACAGAGAAGTGAGAATGATTAGGAACATAATTCAAATTAACTATGAGGGGAAAAAGTACATCAGAAAGTGAATCACTGTCAGTGAAAACAAGGGCTGTCTGCAGTAGAGACAAAAACCCCAGAGCCTAACCCAATGAAAAGAGCTCAGACTAGTAAGGCCTTTGTGCAGCAGATCTATGAAAGAGCTCAGATTTAGGAAGAGAACTTTTACAATCATAAATGGATAAAGTCTACAGGCACAACAGAGAACAAAATGACTGGACAAAACACAGACATCTTTAGTTCAGGTTCCAGGTCATTCAGTCACACATCCTATAAAGAGTATAATTTTTTATGATTTAGAATATGTTTTTTCTTGTTACTGTGATGGTCTAAGTGAGGAAGATTTGTTAAAATAAAAATCAGATAACATATTATAATCTAAGGAAAAAACCAACCAGTTTTTGGACACAAGCCTTCCTAACTTCCTACATAATCAATCATAATTCTAAAACACATGACCCTCCAAGCAGAATGCGTCAATACTGTTCTTCAAGAGTGACAAAACTGGGAAAAAAGCAGCCTTTGATGTATTTGCTATTTCACCCACATAAGAGCAAATCTCAGCTTATTTCTGTCTCACTGCTGATGTCCTTATCAGCTGTTACTGGTCATTAGAATCTTAGCTCATTCAAATAACCTTGCCATTCAATCACTTCCTCACCCCTCACAACAACACTTCTTGTGGCTAATTACTGGAATTAATGATCTTTTTAAAAAAGAATTTGGCAATTACTTGTGACGTCTAAGCTTTGACTAGGCAGCCAGCAAGCCACAAAGCTGAACTCATACTTTCAGGCAGTTATATATTTATCATTAAATTTCACAGAACACCATGTTGGAAGGGACCTGAAGGATCCTCTGGTCCAACCTTTCTTGTCAAAAGCACGTTCTAGACAAGATGGCTCAGCACCCTGTCCAGCAGCATCTTGGAATTGCCCAATGTTGTGGAATGTACCTCTGCCCTGGGAAGATTATTCCAATGGCTGAATGCTGTGAAAAGTTTTCCTCTTGTATCTAAATGGCATCTGCCCAGAAGCCTGATTTATCAAGAGTTATTCTGATATGGGAAATCTGCTACTGGTCTTGTGTTCAGACATCTCAGATAGCTTTTTAGGCAATATTGGAATCTTGAATAACAACAGAGAATAAATATCTTAGCATTGAATCCTATATATGTTTGAGGTCCATAAAAGATAATTGTCCTCTTCCTTTGCTTCTTCTCCTCGACTACCAATAATGTCAGGAAAACTCAAAATCTTGATCTACCCTGCAACAATTTCTCACTCACAAAAAGGCATCTTAGGTACCCTGCACCATTTCACTATCAGAGCTGCCTTACACCGGGTGCATTTTCCACTATTCTCTCAAACCCAAGGCAGGATGTCCTGTGGTTTCAAGGGAAAGACACTTTCAGCTGGCATTTGTGGCTAGCAAAAGACTGTCTCTGTGCACAGTATCACAGAAAACTTGTTCTGCTTTTGCCTCACAGAAGTGTTAGCTACACACCCTGTTAACAAAAAGTGCCTGGTTTTTGCTAGCAGCACAGCCACGCTGGGGTTTCAGTTTGCTGAGGGCTTTGCCACGTTCCAGCAGAACTGCAAGTCGGGCTTGTTTGTGCCGGCGGGGGGAAGGAGGGCTGCCACGCCACATGGCACTTGGAGCTGCTGCCACGCACGAGCCAGGCACATTCTGCTTGCCAGCTTCCAAGTTAAGCTGTGTTTTACTACAAACATAAACACAGGGGTTTGGTTTTTTTTTCTCCTGCAGCTAGCACAGATTACAACAGGCACCTTGCAACCAAAACCTGGCCACTATAAAGATACAGAGCCCTTGACAGAAGTTGCAATGCCACAGGGGTGAGAGCTTGTATTTAACACCAGTAAACAGATAATACCCAGAGAGAAGTCTGCTTTGAAGCATTCCTTAAGGCAGAAAGCATGTGGACTGAGCTCCAAATATCTTCTGTGTGGTATGGAATTAAGGAACCATCTTTCAATGCTTTTATCATCATTTTGATAAACTAGTACTTCTAAATTCTTGCAGATACCTTATGAAAACCCCTACCTGCATTCAGTGATTGTAGTAGTAGTCGTAGTAATAATAATAATAATAGTAATAATAACCTTTCAATTGTTAAGAGCCACTCACCTACCGTAAATGTCATTTTGGTAATTGACGATACACAAGAAATCTCATCAACCAATACATGTGTATTATTTACCACCTATAGGGTAATCCCAGTTTGCAGGTTAAGAAAAATAAACCAGCTCAATACTACTGAAATCCTCCCCAAGATGTGGAGAATCAAGCAGCTCACTGAGAGCACATGACAATAACAATACACAATCATTATCACGTTCATTGGAGTTTCTATTACAGCCTGTATGCTTTATTTTTCACATGCATGCATCACACACTTGCTATATTAGAAAAAAAACAAACAACCAAAAACCTTTCAAGCAGGATGTCTTGTTCCCTGAACAACTTTGCCCCAAACCCATGAAATTCAGGCTTTTCCAACCCAGTCGTGCCAAGAGACATGAGTCAGATAAGCCACCACACATTTCTGTTCTTATAGATGAGTTGGCTAACACTTAAAACAGAGTTTCAGCCCCTTACAAATGGCTTTCTGACTTAGAGAATTTGTGTCCTTCTCTTGACTGATTCTGTGGAGAATAAGCAGGGCAAAGTGGAGTCACGTGTGCTTGTGTTATGGCAGTGTGGCAGCCATGCCATTTTTCTCACAGCAGCACAAATCTGTAATTTAAGCCCCTGACAGCTGCAGAAGGTGTATAGAAGATTCCCCTGCATTCTCTGGCAGAAATAATAAGACCTTTAAAAATGAACAAAAGCTTGGGGAAAAAAAAGTTCTATACATTTCTAGGCTGATTAATCAATATTTAATTATTTAGAAGCTCTAAATGGCTATCTTTGGCTGGCATGGGTACAAAACATGTTATCATCTGTCAATAGAGGCCAGGAAATCAGATCTTAAGCAGGTAGCAGGGCACTGCTCTGCAGAGAAAGTGTTTACTCCATTTGCTGCACTTTACCATTTCATTTCATCAAAGGTGTTTATGTCACACTTAATGAGATAAGGGACAGCAGAGGCCTCAATCGCAGCTCTTAGCACTGTCTGATAACTGCAGCAATCTGGGAATAAACACTGCTTTGCAGAAACATCTTTTAGAGCCCTAATAAAGTAATCGTAGGCCTTAGTAGAAATTGGTTAATTGGATCATCTATGTTTTGTTCTGGGAGTAAAATGTGTATTACTATGATTAATTCATTACAGAGTGTTCTTACTGGAGTTAATTTGATAGTTCTGAACCTGGGCATCACACTGCTGCTCAGTGGCTATTGTGCTTCTGCAGAATTTATGTACTAAAGCCTCAAAACATTTCTGCCTTGCTAAAGGTGCCAGAATTTTTCTGATTCTCTGGATGCAAGGAGGTTCTCCTTGATTCAGCTCATGGCCAGCACAGCCCCTGATCCCCAGAGCTCAGAGTTAATTCACAGCAGTTCTGTGAATGTGAAGAGATGGGAACACCCAGAGTATCCAAAATGCTCCGCTGAATTTTTTCCAGATCTTTTTACATCTCCCCAGGCAGTGGAGAAGCTTTCTTCTATATTCACCACAACTTGAAAGGCTCAGGGAAATGGAGGCACAGGTCTCCATCTAGACAGCAGCTACTAAAAGGGATGTGCTCCACAACTGCTTGACGAGCTCAGACAGCTGATACAGTCCAGAAGTTTTTGAGCTCTTTAGGGTGCAGATTTTTAGTGACTGCTCTGACAATCTCAGCTGCTGGTGAACCCCCCTACAGGCTTTTAGGTACTTGGTGTCATATCCGTATTTTTACTTTTAACAGATGTATCTTCAGCAAATACTGTTCAAGTGCCCATGTATGAGAAATTAGCTGCTTATCAGCTGTGAGGATGCCTGTAGACAGTAGGCAATTGTCATACAAACAAGAGGGAGCTTGAAACTACATTTCACTGATGCACAGAAAACTGAAATCTTTTACAAGATTATGCTGCCTTTTCAAGAAAGCAGTCTCAGAACCTTATACCTTATACTGTCTTTGTATATCTTCTGATATCTCCAGACAAAGGTTACTAAATATTCATATTAGTTATAATGTAATATTGCTCAAAGATTCTTACTAAACTTTATTGGGCTAGGTGCTGTGTACTAGTACACAGCCAGTAAATAATTTTTTGCCTGGAGAAAACTGATCTGTAGACTGGGCTGCTGGGAAATCAACACACACAGATAGAGGGCAAAGCAAACTTAGTGACTTATCTCATCATGGCTGCTCAGCTCTAACTCTCATGTGTTCCATCTAAGCCATAAATCTTTAACCCTATAAAATAGTGTGAAGTAAAGACTAAACTGAATTATTTATTAATCCTTAAATCTAATTAGAATATTCTACATATCTTCCATTCTTGGGATTTAACCTGTTCTGAATGAGGAAAAGTTCTGTTTTACAGACAGGAAGACTTTCCACTGCTCTCAAAGTTTATGTGCTTGTTAAATAGTCTGTAATAATTAAATGCATACACATGCTTGAATGATAAATTTTAGTAATAAGTGCACTGGGACTTACCATGACCTTATCAAGTGGGGCTAGCCAGTCATTAATTCAGATAACGCAATTTATTATCATAATCTTTCGCTTACACTATTGTAGGGCATACGATTTATCCTAATTTGCATATGCAGATTGAGATGCAATCATTTCATTAATTTTAATGCTTTTTCTTAATCCCATCAAGATTAACACTTTGTCTAAAAGTTCTGTACAATGTACAGAACTGCCCATTAATGTGTTATCCTAATATTAGTATGGGTGAATTATAATGAACAAAGTGCATTAAGTTGGATGTGCTAGTTCCAGATGAGAAACTGCTCACACAGAATTATCTTTTTCTATATATAGGTGCTTGCATTTGTTGGGAACACTGCAGTTCCTGTACACGTTGTGGGCATTGCTCCAGGCAGGAATTTGGGGCCCATCTCTGACCCTGTCTACAACCACTGCCAGAGATACCAAGTGGTATCTTACACATCACCACCAAATACTTAACTTTGCTGTTTCTCAGTAAGACGTGCAGTAGCAGAGTCAAGGATTCATTAATACTTTAGAAGTGAAGACTCACATAAAGCAGATGCTTGAAACTTTGTTTACTAACTGCAGATTAGGAACAGATGCATCACATTAATTCATGTGTAATGTTTGATGGAGTCATCATCTTTGTTCTAATATTTGCATTGATTCAACCTAATGACATCTCCATTTTATATACACTCAGTGTGTATCTGAGTGTATAAATGTATTTATTTGAATGCAGGGCAAGTAACTACATTTCATTTGCAAAATCAAGAATGAATGTGTTGCAAGTAGATTTTTTTAATTGCTGACAGTGAAACTCAGATCATGTTAATTTGCTAAGACTGCTGAACAGACATTAGGTAGAAATTTCAGTTATCAGTGATATCAACAGATACCAGTATAATCAAAGCAAAGGTTAAATGTAAGTCACCATTTTATTGGAAAGGAAGTTTGATTTTTAAGCTTATTAGCAGAAGAGAATAAAAAATTATAAACTTTCAGAAAAAAGTCTAGACATTTCCTTACATTATTTTGTTTAATTAAGAAAAATAATAAAGTATCTGGATATATTGCTTGTTTTCCTACATTGCCATAGATTAGAATAAGAAGCTGAAATAAAGTGTTTCACTGTACTTTTATATTTTTAACCAGATTCAAGGTTTGACCCATTTAAGGATAGACAAGAGGAAATATATCAAGCATTGAAATATTTTAGGCATCCTAATTAGGCAGTGAGGATTTATCAGCGATGAGTAGGTTTTCCTCAAGCAAGTAAATATACATTATGTCCCTAGTTCTGCTGGAGATGCTTAAGGTAATAGATTTGGGCCAACATGTTTTATTCATGTCTTAAAGCTAGTGTTATTTTCCAATGGGAAAAAGCAGTTGTAAGTTTGAGTAATTACTATATTACTCTAACCTTTTGCTGTTATTAGCCAGTTGGGATAATATTGAAGATTTTAACTTCATTCATGCCTCTGCTGAGTTCAAAGGACTCTTCCTGCTCTCCTCATTCCTTCCCTGGCTGTTTCTAAAGCTCGTCAATGATTTCTAGCTAGGCTCAATCAAAATTTGTCAGCCAGAGGAACAGAGACTGTGTAGATCACTTTGACATGGATGTTAATCATAATTATCTGCAATTCTCACTCAAATGCATTTTTTGTTAGGATTTATTTTCAGTTTTGCTACTTTCATCAGCAGTATTTGTTTTTCAATCCAAGTTAGCATTATCTCAAATTTATTTATTTATTTATTAACTAAGCAACCTGCAGATACTGCATCCACTCTGAAGGCACACTAAGCAGACAGAGTGGTTGTGAGGTTTTGGGGAATGGATAGCAGGAGCATTCTCAGTGTAATTTTGATATTTGTTTACATTATTGTACAGGAGCAAAAGGAACTGAAAAAATCAGTGCAGCATTACAGAACACCTATACTTTGGAGTCACAGGACTGTGCACAAATTTACCTTGATATTTGTTAAAAGCGTCTCATGATATCCAGAGGAACTTTCAACATGGATACAATTTTAATTATATCTTGCTGAATACGAACATTCTAATGAGAGCGCACAGATTTATCTGCCAGCTTTGGTACTGAATTTCACACAGATTTTGCACCACATAATAGTTAACCTTGAGTAAGCCGTGGCTGCCTTCATTCTCTCCCATCTTTGTTTTTATGAACACCAAGTACTCAAAGTGATTCTTGCACATGTAGTTCAACCCTCTGGCCGTCCCAGGCGCCTGCAAGTAAGCCTCCTACTAATCCCACCGCCGGTAAGGACAGGGCAGAGGCTCCTGAGACACCAGGATGGTGCAAACACCCGAGTCACCGGCTCCTACTCCAAGCCCAGTGCCAGCCTGCGCTCCTTAGCACCAGCTCCACCTCGGCCAGGCCACAGCAAGGCAGCTCAGTGCTCCCTCCTGCTGGGCTCCCACCCCAGTGATCCCCAGCACCGGCCACCGTGCCGTGCTCGCACCAATTGGCTCAGCTACCAATTTACACCCCATAATAAAGCTTCGTTTGCTCACTAACGGCACCTAAAAATACAGCATGTAGCACATAAACGGGATTTTAAAAGGTGGAGGAATAGTCTTTGATCAGAACAGATGCATAATGCCACTGATTAGCATCTTTTAGCACAAAATAAAAAAAAAGAAAATTGAGAACACCTAGCTATAGATCAAACTCTTCCATACTACACGCTGCCATACCGAAAGAGTACAAAACCCACTTTTTCAGTGTAGAGTATTGATCTTTTTTTATGTCAACTACAAGCTTTAATTAAAATTTCAGGTACTAATATCAAGTAATATAATTAAGAAGAATAAACACTACTCCAGTTTAGAGAAGATAAAAGTTTTATGGCTTGTTTCTTTTTTTTAGGTAGTAGCAGGGAAACGTCTTACAAGTGAAAAAATATTTCCAACCACTGAACTGTTAGGATGTTATCCTAAAAAAACCCTAAATTTTTTCCATAACATTCAGGGTGTTAAATTTCTCAGCTTTACGCCAGGCTGACTGCAAGGAATCCAGTCTTTACTTTCATTCCCTCAGTCAGACATGGTTATAAATGTTGGGATCTTTTCCTTTTGGATCCTCAGAAGTTTACACTATCACCTTGCAGTATGTTTTATTTTTATGACTTTACTGGGGATATTCCCACTGTTTCTTTTTTTTGCTGTAAAGGAGGAGGGTGGGATTTGATTCTTCTGGACTCCTATTTTAGCATGAGAAAGTTCACCTATGTCTCCTATCATATTCCGTAGGTAATAACCCAACAGCAAAGACTGAGCTTTAGTGTCAGACTCAAACTCTGCCACCAGCAACGAGGAGATGCTTACATCCCTTCTATTTTTCATTATTCCAACATGTTCAATTTGTTTCTCTATATACTTACAACATAAACTTGCCCCTCAGCACCCATTCAGTGATCAAAGGGTGCTAACTGGAGGTATAAAAATCAAAACTTCCTGGGGGTGCTTTGGTGAACTTTCAGTTAGAGATGCAAAAAGAAGGATTCTGAGCTTGTTTTCCCATGGTCACTTCTGGTAAATCTCCATCAAGCCAGCATCTCAAACCAAAAGCAGATTATCTCTGAAATATTTTCATTCAAGACTTGCGCTTATTTTATTTTCACTCTTTAAAAGTTCTTTTTCCAATGCTTCCTTAGTTGTATGCATTTTCTCTTCCCAAAGCCGAGGGAACTGTTGTTTTTAAGCCAATGCTGTTATTCTAGTCTCCTTTGCAGGGAGATGCTGGAATAGAATTTTGTGAGTTTCTTGCAGATACTGCTATTTATTAATAATCTCAATAAAAATAGCAAATTTTACCAAGCAACTCTGCAGAAGAAACCGTTGCCCAGTGGAAGTGCCAATTGAAACCTGTTCAACCAACAGAGAGAGATGGTTACTAATAAGGGGATTTTCTTTGAAGATCCCTATCGAGTATCTTTGCCCTGATCATGTGCATCATTTTCCATGTGCATACCCTCAACAATATGAGATGGCTCCTCTGTGCCATAGCTTGTGTCACCCCATAATGTGGTTAGTGGGGGTATGGCCAATTAACAAACCTTCATAATCACAGCCAGACAATGCACTTCACAGCAGTTTGAGAAATACATGCACTGGCACTTGCAGATTTAAATAATGGTGTGATCCACAAGCAAATCTGAAAAGGGAAAACATGTTGATCACACACTGTAGATAAGCTATTCTAACAATTGTTCCATTATAATTGCAACATTTTCAAACAGATAGAATGATAAGGAGTGGTAAGTGAATTTTATACCCAATTTATAGAGCTGGACTTCAGAGATAAGCTGACATTAATTTTGAAAATACTTTAAAGATCCTAAAGGTTTGGATTTTACTTTAAAAATTCCCCCTTAAAACCAAAAACAAAAATTTAATTTTTTCTTTTGATCTGCAAAGGTATTAATTTCTCTTTAAATCAAATGGTCTCTTTTCAACTTTGAAGGATATGCTAGTGCATGTATATATACAGAACATATAAAATATATATTAGCTTGTCTGCAGCCTTCAAAAAGAGTTTTAATTTGCTGCTGTTTCAAATGACTGAGGGGATTGCCTTCAGTAGGATGGGAAGAGTGGCAAATATGAGAGCCACAGGGCTCTGCAAGATGTTGCAGACAAAAATAAATGGACGAGGGATTGAGTTGCTGAAATCAGTCATGTTCCTCGAGCCCTGGCCAGTGCAGTGACTGGGAGGATGCTGTCTGCAGTCTGCTACAGTAAGAGTCAGATCAACCCTCGGCAGGGACAGGAGGCCTTCCTTGCACTGCTGGGTCAGCTCATCCCTCAGACACCCCTGCTGACCACAGTTTGGTTCCTATTTCTGTTTGAAGTGAGCCTGCAGGCAGAAAGCAGAGGCAGAGCAGGGTGCCCAGCTACCCCCCACCCCTGCAGGCAGAGCAGGGCACAAAGGACCTCACCAGCTCCTTTCCCCCCGGGCACACACTGAGCTCCTCTGCCACGGCCAGCACAGGCACCAAAGCCCCTGCTCTGAACAGGAAAGAGCTGGCTGGAGAGAAAATCAAGCACAGAGAACTAGAATGCACACTTCCTTCTTCACTAAATGAACTCAGGTATACAATTGGGAGGATGACTTTTGCTTCTTCCCAACTCAAATGACACCACTTTATTAAGAAGTTATTTCAGGACTGTAAGCTCTGTGTTAGCATGAATCAAACTCCAGCCACTAAATGCTACCATTGTGTTACATCATTGGGAGTTGCAAAAGCACAGAAAGCTAAAGTTCTCTGCAAACTGTACTGTGAAGGTCATACATTCAACATTAGTAATTACAGTTCACTATGGGATGAACTTGCATTATGTCAATATTTCTATCTTTTATTCCTCTCTGCAGCACAAAGATTTACTCAATTATTTCAGTGGCCATTAATGATAGGTGTTCTTTCAATTAAAAGAAAAGCCCACAGACCTATATAACCTATTGTGTTCCAGAGACATTGGGTAAATCATTATCTCCTGTACAAGACCATTATCACTGTGTGCCATAGCAATCAGACTTAATGAGGTTTTCCTCTTGCCTCTTTCTCTTGACTTGCCACCAGCAATGTTTTCTGTTTACCAAGTTTCTCTATGCTGATTTTGTGTAGAAACTACAATCCATTCTTTTCTTAAAGAACAGTTGATAGCAGCAGCTGAAAAGCAGAGAAAAGGTATTTCTGTTCTAAAGGCACAAGGAACATCTTGGGTATTCTGGGTTCAAATCAGTTTTCTGTCCTGACTTGGACAAAATCATTACAAGCTAAGATATGTCCCAGCACATTTTAAGGGCTCAGGGTCATCATGCAAGGCAGGAAGGCAGTTTTGCAACCCCCAGAGACGAATCAGGACCTCTCCCATCCACTTAAGATCCAGGCTATGTCAGATGTTCCTCTCAGTGTGATGCCTCCTTTGACAGAGTCATCTTGCATTAAAACATTCTGAAAGGAGAGCCTCACTACTTTTATCACAAGAATAGACCACTTTTATTCTTTTCTGAATTTTTACAGGAACTGCATACTTATCCCATAAGAATGGCTAGGTGAACCATTTTCTGGATTTTAGTCATGTGGTCTTGCACCTCTAGAGTTTCATGTTCGAACAAGCCCAACATCCCAAAACAACACTTGAGACATTACCATTACATCACTGCCTTAAACCAGGGCCAGCTGGACCAGGTGAGGCCACACAGGGCCCCTTTTGGGCTCCATGAATTGAGTGAACTGCAGTTTGCAGTGAAATACAAATAAGCTCAAGAGGCTTTATATTTCACGAGGAAAAAAAAAAGTTTTAGTAATAAAGCGAACTTTAAAAAATACTCAAGACAGGATGCAATCTGAAATGTAAATACAAAGCCTGTCTTCTGCCAGAGTTTAAATATCAAGAATGACCTAAAAGCTTACAGTGGTTCCCTTGACGATGTTAGGCTCATTGTTATATTAAAATTAATTGTTTGAGATTTGAGTGTCAGGAACGGGATTTTCAAAAACTAAGCATGGCAAAGGAGACTCTGAATTTCGTTTTCTAAATCTGGCTTTTCTTAGAACAGAGGACGTTCAACTCAAGCAAACGAAGGAAAATTGATGGGCAGTATGTGACAAAAGATGCCAGCACAAATCTTCCCTTTGCCCTCCATGCCCTTTTAAAACGCCCCAATTTAAGCCAAGACTTCGGTTTAACACAGCAGCTGGTAGGGATTTTGTGCTTCAAGGAAATCTAAAATATGTTGTCCTCCCACACAGTAAGCACAAATGTCCACCCCAAAACTCAGCTCTCACCCTCAGGCATCCAAACTAAGGTGTAACAGGGGTGATATACTATTGGGTTTGGCCATGGCTTTTTAGTTTGTTTAAAAAACAATTCTCCTTTCTGGTCAGATTTGCATGTCTTGACTATGTGCTTGAACAAAGAGCTAATTTAATATAGTTAAACCATATTTTTGACATCTTTTAAACAATACATTACTAGTTCATTTAGATACTGTGACTGTTGTGTTGACAGATAGTAACGTAAGAGCATGAGAACTTCTGCAGCCCTCAGTATAATGCCAAATTCTTTTACCAACAAGTAAATATATGTAATTTTGATAAATTATATAGATGATTCTATCTGTACTACACTGGCTTGCATAAACAAGATTTCTAGTTTTCATTATGATGACAGATAAGTTGCATCATCTAGTGCTAATAATACTGAATAAATTGATTTAATATCTGAAAGTTCAATTAAAAAACCCCAACCAAACAAAAAGCCCCCACTTACTGAGGATTAAATTTGAGGTTCATGAAAACAAATACTTTTCATTTACTCAGTTTTGAGCCAGAAGTTTAGATGCAGTATAATTTCAAATTTGTTTAAAGGTACATTAATGTGAAGGGAGAGCTTTTTCTTCTGATGCTATGAGGCTGCCCCGTGAAGGTGTCTGGAATGAGTTCGGCTCAAGAGCTGGGAAGGAATCATCTCTCAGAAAGGGACTCGAAACCACGACGTTTTGAGTTGCACAGAAATCCATGCTCAGAAACATGAGGCTGTCAGGGAGGTGAGAGTTAAGGTTAGTAGGTTAAACAAATGCACAAAGTGACTGTGCTAGAGGGTTTTATAGCCTTTCTGCTCCACACGAGGGATAAATAAGGTGTGGAATTGTTTCTGAAATTACTTTGGCTCAACAGTCTGCCCATTGCCTCTCCTCTGGGTAATCTTGAAGCTTTGCCAGGATGTTATGTTCTTTGATACAGAACATTTGTCATGATGAATAGCATTATGTAAAAGTTGTATTTTCCCCTTCTGTCTTTTGATTCATAATATGAGAGATCATAACATGGATTTAATGTTAAGAGGTTTGAGTACTTTAACTCTAAAATACCTGAACAATTGAGAGCTTCATATTTACAGTGTCAGAAATACCTTTTTGGATTCCTTGTATTCATACAAAGCCCTCATGGTCTGATTTACCAATGCAGTTTAAAAAGAAACAAAGCATTTTTCCTCACAGCAAGAAATATTTTCCCCTCAATAAATAAAAATTACTAAACACAAAACTTTAAACATTTTTGTATTGATTTCCCAGTCCTTCCTAAGTGCTAGTACCTAACACTGGTTGCAAGGTAGTAAAATTTCAACATTCCCCTCTTTTTTCGCCCATTCCCTTCAGGTTCATGCTTATGCACATCTTTAACACTGGGTACTAGAGTACCTCTCCTTGCTCCTTTTCCAGCAGATATGCAGGTAGGCTGATGAACAGCTCGAGATACAATTGCACTGTCATTTACCACTTAGGCTGATCAAACCACAATCAGCAGCAGCAGCCCTTGAGTGATAACTCACAGCACTGCTCTGGGTAAGCAAGGATCACAGGCTGCGGCCAGAACAATCGCACTGCTCCGGCAGCCCGGCACAGGGCTCTTGATCTCCAAGCTCCCTTTGTTCCCTCACACTCCGTGCAGAAGTCAATTATACATTTACTGATAACATGCCTTGCCCTGCCAGAAGGGTACTTCCATTAATATTACATCTAGTATCAGAATAAATGCAGAATAAAGGCAATTCTGTGGTTAAAACCCATGATATCTTGATGCCCACTTTCTGAAAACAACAGTAAGATGTACCTATATCAATAACAAGGTACAGAACCACATGAGAAAGCCAAAGTGCTTTGAAAAAGATCAATTACTACAAAATCATAGTGCACTGCTGTCAATCTTCTACCTTCCTTTATAGTGAGAAATGAAATATAAATAGCCTTTGGCAGTGGGTTGGAGTACTCCTAGATTAAGGGGAGAGTTTGCAGTGAAGTCTGAAGGCCAATTCTGCTGACTTCCATGAGCAGTGCAATGTCCTGTACTCCATTTTGCAAGGCAGGGATAGATAATCATCACAAGCCTGCTGCTTCCAGATGCTGCTGATACTCCATCAGTCAGGTCTAATGAGAAATCAACTCTCTGTAGCCAAAATTGTTTAGGGTGCCTACAAGAAAAGTCTGTGAAGAAGCCCTTTTTGACAGCAATTTAAAATGGACAGACTATTTTAAGGTAATCAGAAAAGTAGGAAAAGGAAGCATTTTCCTGTTTCCATACAATGGCCACAAAGAGCATGCAAAAATAACAAAAGTCTGGGAAATAAGAAAAAGGTCATTGAACACTACTGCCTAAGAAAGAGATGTCTCATTTCTATTAATGTCAACGCAGAGAGGCCCAAGTGTGTCAGGCTTTGCAAATGTCACTGGTGTTATTACCTCCTTGTCGAGTATTATCGGTGTGCTAAAGGTACATATCCTTCTAGATGGCTTTATGCTGATCTGGCAGAGTAAGGCCAATGAAGCATGAATAATGTGTGAATTTATACCATCATGAAAAGTGCTCGTAACTACTTCTCTCCCTTGACATCTTCATAAAAAGATATTTCATTACAGGACATGGAAGGTACTTTTCCAACTCAAACTCAGCTGCAAAGTAGAATATGGATTTTATTTGTGAGTGGTTTTAGGCAGCAGAGTGGAGGGTAAATTGTGTTCAACACTGGGATAAAATGCTGTTAACTGGAGCCATCTGAGAGATGAGAGCCCATCTTCTGGGCCGGCCTTTCACCAGCAAGCAGAGCTGTCAGTGCTGCCATTCGGCAGGAGGGCTGCAGCAGTTTGAGAGAACAGAGCAAGCACCATAACCTGCCACCTCTGTGTTCCCATGTGCTTGAACACAGATCAGAGGCATGTCTAACACTATCCATCCCCGAGTCTTGGACAATCTATAATCCTTGTTCATCTCCACCTGAACGCCTTTTTCCAATCTTCTTTATAAGGCAACAGTGAACTTGTACGCTGAGCAGGACACAAAATAAGCATGGGTGGTTTCTTTAGGGTGCCAAAAACTGCTTGAGACTGACAGCAGGAACTAATTTTGATTTTAACCTCCTTGTCCTCTTCAGAATTAGTTCAGAATCTCAGCAATTCTAGAAAGAATATTAGCAACAGAGCAAAAAGTGCTACATTTCACAACAGTAAGGCACACTAAGAAATAAGTGTAATTTTTCTCTTAAACTATCAAAGTAATTTAAAACCCTTAGTGAGTACCTTAATAGACAAGAGCACTCTAGCTTCAAATGGGTTTTAATGGGAGGGTAACCACAAGAATAAAATCAATTAATGAATACTATAAATAGATTAGTGAAAACTCTCAGCTCTTTTTCCTTTTTCAAACATCCTCCCACCCCACCACCCATGGAACTACTTCCAGAATAATATGATAAGACAGCCCACATAAGAAATAAAATACTGCTTCCATTTGAAGTTCTTTACACTGAATTTTCTGGAAAGTTTATGCAAGCTTATACTCCAAGAAAACTGGAGTGTAGAAACTACACTAACAATATATTCACATGGAAACAGGAAAAAAGAAAACAGTTTTGAAGTATTTTGGCCACATTTAGAATGTCAGAAATAAGATGCCTTGAATGTTAAGCTTTTTAGGAAATTTGGTCTATTTGATGAGATGAGCCATTTATAAGTTTTGCCAAGTTACATCCTCTAAAAGCAGTAAAGACTTTTGAAAAATCTAGCCATAAGATGTCAGTTGTAATAAAACTCAAGTAAACACTAACAACCACACAAGTGTCTCTTGTGTCTTTAGCCATGGTAAAAACAGAGAAAATGCTTGATGTGTGCATTCAGAAATGAGAGAATGTACTTTCTGCTTCTCTTTAACATCTAACGAGTGGAAGAAGTGTTAATAGAGATGCAAATTCCACTATTAACAGATATAGTGATACAAACAACCGGGCTGTGATTTGCTATGGAACGATGCAGAATCAATAATCAGTAACCACGTTTTGAATCCACATGTGGTGTTCCAAAGACTTTCCATCATAATAAGGCATGGCAGAAAGGTCTGACCTCCTTTTACTGATGTGGTTGTTACTACACAGTGTCACCTGAAAAACAGCCAGAGCTCCTTCTTGGAGCACTTAACCAAGGAGCCACAGCTGTATTTCCCTTCCACAGCCTCTCAAGTGTGTTGGAGAAATCTGCAACCACACTCAACATCCTGAGGGCTGCAATATGAGAAAGGAATGTGACAAAGGACAAGAGTGGTGTTGAGAGTGTGTACCAAGAGCATCAGACATGGGGCTATTATCTTCTGCTGGGACACACAAAACTCCCATTCATAAGAAGCAGATACGGTGAATTCGATAAAACAGCAACCATAACAAAGCTGCACTAAGCAAGAACAAAGCAAAAGCAGGAGTTAAACACTTCCTGCATGCTGTTAAGGAAGGGATTTACTTTTCCAGCATCCATGTGACACTGAAGTAACCATGGAAATAGCCTGTGAATGTTTATACATAGAGAGGTTCTCTGATTGTGCATCATAGTTGTTTCATTTGTGGCCTTTAAAGAATGTGAATTAAGTTGTCCAATTAGTCCATGTTTGTTCTTTTAATTGCTTCTGTTCTGCTGCATCCTCAGTGATGCAATTTATGTCCTCTGATGTCACAGGGGGTCATGCCAGACAAATAAAACGACTGACAGTGAAAAGTTTAATAAAGAATCCATGGAACAGATTTATTTCACCATTGTTGGGAAGGGTGGGAGAGCTCATACAGACCTCACTGATCTACACCAGGTCAAGCTAAGATTAGATAAAGTCAGTTACAGAATTGGCTGACTTTTCTCCATGTCTCTACCAGACAAACACATTCACACTTTGAGAATTTATAGTTCTTATCAGGAAGATTGAGTAATCAATTATTTATCAATTTCAGCAATAAAAATTTTCCATAAGAATTATGATGGTGAATTAGAAATAAGTTATCTTCTGAGGAGGGATTTAGGCATTGCCATGATAATTTGAATGCATATAACCTGACAAACTCTTATTTTCATGGGCTCTCACCCCAACAGAACAACCCTGTGACCATAGCTCCTCTCCATTGTGATTAAATTGTTTTGAAATAAATCTGCCTCATGTATACACTGGTCATTCATCACCATTTCACTTTAATTCCCCAAGGGATTTATTAACCAGAACCTCAGTTACACTGCCTCAGAGGTCATAACACCATCTTCCCAAGCAGCATGCCCCAGGCCCTTCAGGAATCCAGATACTGACTGATGTGGGACTCTGAAGAGGGAAGGTCAGATTTGAAATAGCAGATGTGCCACCAGAGAAAACCGAGCTCACCAGCCTTTGAGTAATGGCTAAGTATTAAACTACTGATTTAAGAGCAAGACACCTAAATTCTGGTTAGATTTAGAAAAGACAGGACAAGAGTGCACACACCCACTGCTCCCCAGGAAACCTCATCACATCATGAAATGTTTCTAAGATAATAGAGATGAAATTCTATCGAGGTGCTCCTCCACTTCCATTTCTTGTAGAAGAGGCGTGAATGACACTGGGAACATCTCCATCTGCAATGAATTCTTTGTTCTGAATATATCAGAGTAGTTGGAACAATGTCAAGCAGGCATACAGGATATAGCAGACGAAACGAGTAAGTTAAATGCTCATAATTCAAGATTAAAATGAGGAAATAAGTTCAGAAAAAGAATCAGTTTGAAAGGCTTTTGCAAATCACACTTAATAGCAAGCACTAGGAAACATTTGGATTTTTAAAATCATATTGAAGCATGAAGGACCAGCTTCATGAGCTGAGTCTTTTGGAAAACAAGAAATAAAAGTCTGAGCTGGTGCTTGGTCTTCCTCTCAGTCACATATTCAAGACAAAGCAAAGGGTAATTAGCTAGAAGTTAACTGGTTATAGCACATGTTCAAACGAGCCAGTATTCATTCAGATGAGTACAAACTCATTTCATTTTTGTCTTTTTTAGAGTAGCTAAAGATTACTCAAGGCATCTGGTACCTGTTTGCCTCTGTATATTCTACAGACAAACAAAAATCAAAAAATCTTGCAACAACTGAGGAAACAAACACTCGGAATAAATTAAGATTGAAGTCTGACTTAACAACATTGTTTTGTCACACTCTCTGCCTAAATCACTGCAGGAAAACACCAATTCACTCCTTCAATGTCTGTGCAACTATCCTTGACTTACAGAGGATGTGAACTCCCAGTTAGAGTATGACAATCACAGGAAAATGCAAAACTATCATTTCAGCAATGCGATTAGTCCCACAAAAGCTGTAACCACATCCTTACAGACAATCAAGTAGCTAAGTGCTCTTCCTAGCTCAGACCCTAAACCAGTGACTTAGTGTAGAATTACACTTTCATAAAGACACAGCTCACTGTCTAAGACATTCCAGATGTGCCTCTTCACTTGTCAAGGGGACACATTTGTACCTCTCACATTTGCGTTTAAAGTTACTGTGCATGGATCAGGCATTCTCATTTTAAAAGGTCTAGACATATGGATAAATACTAGGATTCAGTAAAATACTCAAAATTCACATTTATGTGGATTTGCAACTCTCTGTGGAAAAAAAAGAATTGACCAGGAGTCAATTCATAATCACTACTCACATATTTTTAGGAAGTGTCATATACCTAGATGCACACACAGACATCAAAATATATGCAGAGGGAGCAAGATGAAGTACTGGAATGATCAGTTTAGTCCAAATACACAGACAAAAGAGGAGAAAAAAAAGTATCCCTTGCTGTATGAGGAGCTGCAAACAGATGTGGGGTGGTTGGTGTTCTTATTTCAAGGGTGCAGGAGGAAGAAGACCTCTCTTTTAGGTTTTTACCCTTGTTGCTTTTGTTATTGTTTTGAACACAGCCTGAAAATCCCATCTCCCACATGGGTAAGGCTGGACCCTCACCTATGACCTAATGACAGGCTGCCATGCACTCCAGCAGAAACATTTGTCTGACAGCTGGCTGAACCCTCTGGGCACTCCTCATGTATCATTATTCCAATTATATTGACACCTGTGCCACAAGCTTCAGCTAAATCCACTGTGAAACCTGTGTCCAGAGGCTTGGACTATCCCCTGTTCCTTACCAGGGGCAGGTACCCACAGGATTATTACAGAATCTATTAAAGCTTTTTATGTGGAGTAAAGATTAGCATTACACCATAGAATGGCTGACAAACACGGCACACCTGGACTCCTTATTTAGCTGAGCACAGGAAACTGTTTTCATTGCATGCCAAGGAAAAAACTGTAAGAACAAATCTGGCTTCAAAACTGAGAATCAACTGTGCTGCAGCCAAAAGCAGTGCCAATCTGGGACAGGTGTACAGTAAGTGAGCAGGTGGAAGATAAATCCCATTGTGGGAAGCTCAAGGATGCTTATCTCACCACAAAGAACGTATGTGTCTGGTACTGGTTCAGTTTCTAGCTGTCTGCTTCTACTGGGACAGAGTTTCTGCACTGAAAGACACCACAGGAAAATGGGAGATCACAAAAGCAGGCTTGGAACCCTCCCCAACTTTTCAAATTAATGACTATTTCTGAGGCAGAGCTGTCCCTTCTTTTTTAATGAGCTAAAATAGTTCATTAGAGTTCTGATCAAAAGTAGCTCTAAAAGTAAAATTAAAAAGAGAAAAAAATTGTGCCCTTGTGCTGATAGAAAAACATACTTAGTGATATTGTGTTAAAATAAAGATATTGCTTATTCTGACCTGAGCTAGCAAGGGAGAATCAAAGCCTGGAAACCCCAGGGTGGTCATCAAGGGTTTGCTTGCTCTAGCATTGTGTTCCCACCTCTAGGAATGCACATGTCAAAGGGAAAATATCTGACATAATTTCTCCAAAGCTGCAGTATTACACAGACAACAGAGGACCTGCTGAACATCAAGGACCAAGTAATTTCAGTTTAATAGCTCCTGTGCTTAGGTTGGAGTTCTGGCTTTTCAGTGAGAATTTTTAGCTGTCACATTTTGGAGAGGAAAGAACAAAAGCCAAGAAGTAGAAAGTAAAAAAGGGCAGTACCTAGCATTGGCATTGAAAGGAATGGCTACACTTCAAGCTCTTTCAAAATATAGAATTTTCAGAAATGGTAGTTTTGGAATATGAAATATTCCATAAAACAGTTAAAATAATGTGTATTTTTTTCCTACATTCAACGTAGGCAAACAGTGAACTCCACAACACAGCCAGTCACTGCAATGAGTTTCAAACCACATATCAAGAATGTGTCCCTGTGCAAGCTGAGAGAAGAGGTAGCAGTGAGATGGAAAGACAGCCTGCATCAAAAATTGCTCACTGAGGTCACACTGCCTTCCCACTTCACTGAAGTCAGGTGCAAATCTCCTACATGATGAGTCCTCAGCAACAGGCTGCTTTCCTTAAAATTCTTCTGCTTTCCAATAAGTATTATAAATATAAATCTTAAGCAGAGTAATGGTTGTACTTTTTTCTTGAGATCAGAAACCCTTATAGATTAATTATAGTTTTTTTTTTAACTGTAGATTTGTCTCAAGTAGAGATGAGCCATAAATTAAAGTGTAATCACCTTGATAGCAATTATATATGTAAGTTTCACCTTCATTGCACTTTGAAAATTTCCTTAATTAATGACAAGTCTTTCTGCTATGCTAAATGTAGCAACCCAAAAGTCTGGATTCCAGCTGCTCGGGAGAGATGAACATCCTGCAAGGTTTTTGTCTGTCTCTCACCCACCACAGTGCCTGGCCCAAAGTCTCTCATTTAGAGTCCAGAAGCACACCCAGCCCGTGAAGTGACCTGCTGCAGCAGGGAGGAGATCACCCTTTCCCATGTTCCTGCATTTCTTGGCCTTCCAACAGATGTCAAGTGAGTTCCAGTTCCAGATTAACATGCAGGAATGTCTGGCACCCCAGGAGTGGGGCTCTATAGCAAACAGAGCCCTCACACAGCTGAGAAGCAGTGGGTCCTGCACAGCACAACGTGTTTCTCTCACCTGGGCAGGCAGCACTGCCAGGAAGCCACCAGCTCAACACAACTCAGCCTGAATTAGCTAGTGCTTGTTAGGAGCAGGACTGGACACAAAAATAGCAGCAATGCAAGATTATTTATTGACTTTGAGTTTCAGGGCTGTTTAATGTCATTATAAGAAAGTGCTACCAGCTACTTTCCTTGAGGAAACTATGGCTGTCTAGAAACAAATAATGAGGGAAATGCTGTCAGTTTCCCACATTTTAAAAAAAAACTCAGAAAGGCTTGAAAAACCAAAACACCTTCTGAGTGAAAAAACTTTGACAAAGTTTGGCATCATGAAGCAGAGATTAACTCGAGGCTCAGAGGACAGTAACAGTGTTCCTAGGGAGTGCTACTGAATATTTTGAATCAGGTTTTTAGAAACTCAGTTCCTGAGTAGCAGTCAAAAACTCACATGAACTATTATTTTTTCTTATTTATAAATTCAGGTGGAAACAACATCATGCATGCGATTGAAATTCACATATAAGAACCTACTAATTGTTAAATGAAGTTCTGTTCTCTTTTTAATACTATTATATGAATTTATGAATTTAAAACAGAGGATTTACTTTGAAAAGCTAAAGAAGCTGGTGCAAGAATAGGCTTTTTTTTTAGTCTTGGGTTGAAAAGGAGGATATTTGGAAAATGCAGCAATAGTACAAGCTCCCTGACCCATCAGGTACCACTGACAACTTATTATTAACATAAACCAAAATGTAAGATGTGTTTCAAAAAGATTCCTATGGGAATTACATCTCTGTGCACACACATGCCTCATTTAGATATGTTCAATAGACTAATGGTAGACTGTAGAAAGATCTACTCTCATTTAATAAAACCAAACCAAAGAATTGTAAGTTTTTTGCTTCTCTCTTTTTGCAGATTTGGAAATAAAAGAGCTGACAAGGAGGAAAAGGTAGAAAAGGAATGGGGTTAAGTCACCCAGATTTGAATATTTGTGCAGTATCTTTTAAATAGGCCCCAAATGGTTCCTCAGGCCAAGCAGGGAGTATTTAAGCCTTAACATACAAAATTCAAAGCCAGTTGGACTGCAGTGTTCGCTGGTGTTACAATATCTAGAAAAAAATCATGGCCGATATAAACTGAAATCTAATGTTCTTTCATCTATTTTTTCACCATTCTAACAAGCATTTACCAAATTTGCCATTGATATATTTAGACAACAAAATGAGGGCTGAGTGCTTGCAACTGCTTTTTTTTATATGTATAGGGAAGTGTTCAGCAATTCTAGAATCTCACTTGGAGACCTGCTCGTTTTAAGTTTCCACGAAACGAAGGCATCGTTCTTCAAAAACATGTCACAGGGGTTCCTCATAAGCAATTTTAAAAAATGTCATTTTCTTATCCGTACAAATGTAAGTCAAATAAAATTACTCCACAGCTGCTGGGTTTCTAGCTTTTCTAATTGTATTTATTCACGGATTTCCTTGGCATTTCAAAGTGGAACTAGAAACAAAAGCAAACAAAAAAAATCCAACCCAACAAACACAATGCATACATTGATGAAACCTCCTGAGTGCTTTAACATAATCCAAGGCAATTTTCTCCAAGAAACAAAGTGAATGAAATTTGCTTATGAACCCCTAAGCTTCACAAACCCTTCGACTAGAACAAGAGAAATATGTGGCTGGAAGCCAATCGGCAGCCAAATGTGTTAGATGTGTTCCATTTATTATTAATGTGACAACATTCTATATAGCAGCAACAGGGCAGGCAAGTAAAGGGTTGCCATGGAGATAAGTTACTCAAGATGCAGCTAAAAATACTGCCTTTTTCCCTCACTGTAATAAATATTGCATTATGTGAAGGCTAACAATGATGATATCAAATGCCATCTCACAAAGGCTTCCAGCTGTGAGCATTCTGGCTATCTAATGGATTGCCCGATGGACACGCAGCACTTCCTGCCTGTGGCTGTCAAAAGAGCCTCTTCTTGCCCTTATTACATGGCTAAATGTTAGATGGCAGCTGTTGACATCATTAGGACAAAATATTGCTCCCTGCTCAGGGTAGAAGTCTTACACCATTGTGACTTTGGGGGATTACAGTCATGTTGCGGGGGGAGATGCAACTTAAACTGGAAAACAAACACACGGAAATGTCCTTTGAACAAGATCACAGGAGGTCATTAGGCCTTGTCTCTGAGCACTCTGCTTACACATTTCACCTTTTTGCTGCTCACCAGGTGCCTTAAGATTACCAAAGATTCTAACAGTACCTATTAATCAGAGACAAAAAGAAAAAGAAATTGTTCAGGCCTTTTGGAAGGATTCTTTCCCATTTTCAGCTTTCTTGTAGTTTAGATATTTCCAAACAGTAGCAGATTTTTTATAGAGTCAGAAAAAGCTATGTTGCAACAATATTTGCCCTTCACAGGAAGTCTTCAAAAGCACAAAGTTGCCATTTTTTAGTTTTACTTTTTCTTCCTCAGTAAAACTTTCCAATAACTCTGATATGAAGTGAATTTTAATCAACCAATTTAGCAGGGAGATTAAAATATTTAATACCAGAGCAAAACATAATTCAGGTCTTTGCTAATGTCATAATGGTTCTTACTTTTTCTTTGCTTATAGTCTTTAAAAGATGGAATTTACATTTGTTTCTTAGTTGATCATCTAATTGAACAAAGGAATTATTTTCATAGAATCCCAGATTATAGAGGTGGGAAAAGATCTCATCAATCATCCTAGCTGTGTCCTTGTTAAAGCTTGCTGCAGAGTAGTAGATCATGCCTGGCCTTTTTTCAGTCAGAAACTCACCTTCAGCACTGTAACAATACAGCTTGTTGCCAATGCACATAATCATATAAAATTCTCATATTTCCAACTCAGTTTAAATCTTTTTGTTTAGCTAAGGGTGACAGTATGCTTATTTTTCAGTAGAATAAGCTATATCTTAAAAAATAGCATGATAATTACACTTGAAAACCCAGGAATTGTTCCTGGAGAAACAGAAGGCAGGGTGGAAGTTTTAGTTTTGCCATTTCTCAAAGTGCAAGATTGTATCTGCTGTTAATAGGCAGCAAAAGGCACACATGGGAAATGCAACCAGGGAATTTAAGAAAATGGGATAACACAAAACTTCTGCCAGTGTGTCCCAGGAGCACAGAGCTCTGTGATCAGCACCATTTCCCCTGCAGTGGCACACTTTATCACTTTGCTGAGAGCAGGAACCTCCCCTTCACAACACACACAGCCACTTCCTTCAGGAACACTGTTTTTAACTATCATTTTCCCTCTTTTTCTGTGTGTACTCTGCTCTTACCCCTGATGGCACAAAAATGAGCTCTCTCACACTACCCCCCAAGCACACTCAGCTGCTGGCTGAATAAACACAGGAGCCAGTCTGTCCTGAACAGCAGGTGAGCCTACAGTCACAGAAATATCTGGGTACTTCCTCAAAAGAAAAAGCACTCTTCAAAATAAGCCTCCCTGCCACGTGTAATTCCTGCTTCTCCCCTTTAGCTAAAGAGGCTACTTCATTTTAAATGCTCACCTGGGCTCAATCCCACAGAGCCTTTAAGTATGGGCTTTGTGGTTTGTTTGTTGGCTCTAAAGGACTTAACACACTTTTGGCACAATATTAATGATATCCCTATTACCGTTTCATGGATGATAATTTGAATCAGATGTGCCTGTGGCTCTCCCTACTTGACTCTCCATCACCTTCCACTACATCAGATGGCTTTAAGCCTCATCCAACCTGCCCTCAAGTACCAGCAAGGATGGGGCATCCACAGATTCTCCACACAGCCTGCTCCAAAAGGGATTTATCCCTTAAATAGCCTGTTCCAGTTTCATGATTCTCCCTGAAACAGCATAAAGCAATTTCTCTCTGTTTTGAAGCAGACTGATAATACTATGGGAATGGAATTTTTATTTGGCTTTTAATTTCTCCACTGCTGTTATGTACATTTACCCTGTGCTAGTTTTGTACTGCTGTCGTTCCAAGCGAGATGTTATCCTGCTTTTTACAAGCACCACAGCCCTCCTGTGAGCCTCCAGCCTCCCTCCAAAGGCTCAGTGCCAGGCAGCTCCCAGGCTGTGTGCTTTGCCATGCAGGTGGAATCACAGTCACCTTGGATGATACATTTGCTGGACAAGCCTCCAGAGGACTGCATTATTTTTGGAGCCAGGCTTCCTGTTAGATGTTGTAATACATGGCATAGATGCCTGTTCCTAACAGACACTTCACTTGGAAAAAGCATTCTCTTGTTTTTCACGTCCATTACATAGAGGAGAGTTAAGAAAAAGAAAACCTGCTTTTAAGCATAACCTGATTGTTTGCTCCAGCCAAATCTTCCCCTTTCTTTTTTTTTTTATTTTTGGCAGAACTTACAATTTAAGTATTCCAATTATAAAAGCATAGGTAATAAAAACAACAAAAAGCCCCAACCCAAATATCAGCTATATGGGAACCCTGGGGAATGGTGTTTTAGGAGAGGACTGATTTGTACGGGACTGGGATTACACTGCATAAATACACTCAGTGTAAGAACACTTCAGTGGTTGAAGATATCAGACTGCAGCAGAAGAGGCTCTCAGAGGGACAATGTTTATCTTCTGTCTACTTTAGAATCCTTGTTCAGAGCAGAGGGACACCAGGACAACACCGACTACACTTTTAAAATATTGAGAGCGTATCACCTCTTCAAAGGGGAAATAAAACCCCAATAATAAAAAGCAAAGTTGTTGGGGGGTTCTGGGTGGTTTGTCTACTTTTGTTTAGTCAGGTTTTTTGTTGTTGGTTTTGGTCTTTTTCTTGTCTATGGACTGGGATTTTTTGTTGTTCTTTTATTATAGCTTGTGAAAAGGATGTGCATTTAAAAAAAAATATATTAGCAAGATTTAGAAGCCAAAAACTCGAGATATAAAAGGCTCAGGTGGATGACAATTTCCTACCAATGAGAGCAATTAATCATCACAACATGCTCTTAAGCAATATGGTTGTTAACATACCTTGAAGACTGGACGCCTTTCAGGGATGTTCTAGCAAACCACAAGTTTTACCTAAAGTTATATAGATGTAAAAAGATTTAATGAATCTCATCATACAAGTACTGGTTTAAAATCAGTGTTCTCTTCCAAGTTTAAATTCAAACTGTTAAAAACCCTTCATACAGTTTATGTGATTTACGGTAACGCAGCCATTTTCACCATAAATATTTCTAATTCTGAAGAACAAAAAAGCCCTGTTGTACACAGGGCAATATTGCTCAGATCAAAATTTTAAGAAAGACTTCAGGAGTGACATGAAGTAAACCAATGACAGCACAGAGTACATATTACAGACTAAGCAGATTTTGAAGAAGTATTTGAAGAGAGAGCTTGAAGGCTCTTTCCACAGTCCCCCAAGGAGTCCCTTGAGAACCCTCTTCCTTCAAGAGCAGGAGCACTGAGCTTAGAGGGCTGTGTTAGTTCCAGGTCACTGCTCTCCTGTTCTTGCTCTGAATATGAAGTTCTGCATTAGCCCTCCATCATCACACCTCTCTGATGCCTTTGCAGATATTTCCACTCAGAAAACATAAAGGGCTCACGTGTCTTAGAGCTGAAATGTCCTAATTTGTTGCTACCTCACATGGTCCTGCATTCAAAGGACACACAGACTTAAGCCAAATATGCAGAAACAATTCATTAAAAAAATAAGTTGAATTCTGTGTAGTTATAACAAGGGAGCGGTGTCATTTATGTGAAAATTACATATAAGCAATGACAAAGTCCACCTTTGATATTCATTGATATATTTCAGTCTTCAGCTTAGTTTCTCTCTTCCATATTTGAATATTTTCTAAAAACATCCATTACAACTTCAGTAATTAATCAACAAATGTCATTTTCCATTAAAGCATATTTAATCGTCACAAAAATTAGGAACAACTAACAACCAAAACCAGTATAATTACTTCTAATGCAAATGTGCTAATTTAAATTGTGGAATACTTCTTTAAGAGAAGTCTGTGTTAATTGGGGTCTGCTCATGAAAGCAAGCTGCTAATTGAGCTGGCATGTGCTAGATAGACTAGTGCAACTGAAAGAAAGACAATATTTGCAATGTAACACTGATTTTAAAAGTTAACATTTTAATGAAAAAAGCTGCCATCAGGCTCATGTCAGTTCAATTAGTCACTCCTTCCCATGAGCAGACCCCAATTAACACACTTTTTTGAAAGAAATATCCCACTGTTCAATTAAAACATGGAAGCATAGATGATTACACAAGTCTATTTTGATAATTAGACTTACTTGATGGGTCTCAAATGTGTTGTTTCTGAACTGCTGCATCATCAAAACTTATGGATTATTTTCGAGCAAACGCTTTTTATCTGTGCTAAGCAGGCACTGTCTGCACAACAGAACCAAAACAGCCCAACAATCCAGCAGTGCCAAGGTAACACTGGTGCCTGCTGGAAATAGCAGAGCTCACAGTGTGACCATTATGATCAGATGGAGAAATCAGGTGAACAGGATTTCTGTTGCGTGAGCTCTTGTACAAGCCAATGATGAACACGAGTAAATAAAAGCAGGCACGGGTTGATCCAAAGCCTGAGGTCAATGAGAATCTGTCTTGACTCAGTGAGTGTTGGATGTTCATGGGAGAAGAGGAATTACTGCAGTGCACCAGGCAGTGGGAGCTGGCAACTTGGCAAATATTGATTTGACATGGTAACTGCTATAATATTGATTTTAAACACAACTTGAATATAGATTTATCAACCATTCTGCAGCACTGTGTCAATGTGCAATAACTACAGCCTTTGATGGCTCAGTAAAGTAACAACAGTGAGGAAGAACAAAGGAAGAGTCAGGATCACTGCAAATGTTCCCTCAGAAGTGTCACGATACACATACCTGGGGGAGCTTGTCAGCTAACTGAGATATTGAAAGGATTGGTAAGATGCGCCTAATTAGCCAACAGTGATGTTAATCAATAAAGTCACACAGAATTTGGGAATTTCCCCTGTATTTGGGACTACAGCATAAAATACAGTGGTTTCCTGTGGAAGGAATTGATCTCGCCTACTAGTAAGTTAACACAATGCTTCTTACCATTGATCCCTTCAAATCAATATTAGGCTTTTTGCTTGATATGATGGAACAGGCAATTCTGAATTCACGAGTACAGATGGAGTGAAGCAGACATGCCATCACTAGAGGAAGCAATGTGAGATTACAGTGCCCCTGCAGCCCACCAGCAGCAATCCTGGCTTCAGCATGAGTCTGTCATTGCATGGTTGGACCAAACTTCTGTTATTACTACTTGTCAAAAGTAGTTATCACTGTGATTCCCTGAGGAGACATTCTCACTGATTTAAAGTGTCTTTAGAGAGTGCAACACAATCATCCAGTCTGAAGGAGAACATACAAATCTATTTGCCTTAGGATATTTCATGCTTGCTAACTTGTCACTGCTGCATCTAACGCCATTACCTAATGCAGTATGCAGGTATTCCTGTCACCTAGAATTTATATTTAAGGCAAAACCCAAAGAAAACCCCCACATTCATGCTTTGTAAAGTTACTCTGATCAAACCAGAACAGTTTATTAGGTATTTATCTCCAAAACTTTGGGGCGATAGGACAGAAAAATTTAATGGCATATGGTCTTTAACTTAAATATTTACTTTCCTTGAGATAGTTGCTGTTAAAGTACCACTTACATTCTTAGTATTCAGAAATAATGCCAAATGTGAAATGCAAAAGAGGTTTGTTCACTAAAATATTTTCATTTTGAAGGAGAGGCCTCACTTCCTGTTGGAACTCCATTAATTTCTATAACCCCAGAGCACCAGGATAACCCCAGAGGCTTGACTTGAACTAACTGCAACAAGAGTGGTGGATTTGCTAAAGGATCCCAGAAGCTTTTCTGCATAAGAACCTCCCCTAGGGCAAGGGGCTTGAATAAAGGCTGTAGGAAGGTGGTGCAGGACAGAGGCTGGTAGGTCAGAACCAACTTCAGACAGGTCAGTCCAAAGGAGACCATTGGTATTTTTTAAATTAATATTGTCTTTTATTTTTCCTGTGGATAGAGTCTGCCTTCTCCCTCTTGCATCAATTGTAACAATGTTTAAGTCACAAACACATTTCTTCCCTTTATGGGGTTTTTGTTTGTTTGGGATTTTTTTAAAAAAGCTTGGAGCAGGGGAGACACAAGGTGTGGCATCACTTTGATGTCAGTGCAGAATTTCCTCACTTTTTCTGATCTTTCCCAGCATGCACAGCTACTCTGAAACCCCTCTGCAGAAACTTGGCAAGAAAAAAAATAGTAGAGGGTGAGAAGAAATGAGAAAAACTTACTTTTCAGGAGATGCTTTGCACTTCTAGTGCCTCTCAGAATCCATCACCCTGCTCCTATACATGACAGACTCCTCTGTTCCTGCCCCCAATATTGCTACAGTTACAGCTGCCCCCTTTTTTCAAGCTATTTAGTTTTTTCCTTGATTACAGCACATTCACTATCACATAAATTCTCGTGCTATCTCAGCATTTAAGTATTTGGCCTCTAGCAGCGCAGAACATTTTTTATTTTATTCAGAATGTTCTCAGTTTGGTCACAAACCACCAGCAATCTCACATTTAAATTCAGGAATTCAAACCCTTGCAATAAACTTCACAATGAATGAGTTAACACAGACATACAATTAATTTTTTTTTCCTCAGGCTGTAGATAAAGACCACATAATATCAAAACAAAATATTTCTGTTTCAATCAAGCATTCAAAATCCAAAAATAAATATCCTCAGTTTTAAGTACTAAGGAATCTTTTCAGTAAAGTTTCAACAACTTGTCCAAATCTGGGAGGGGGGAAAACCCTCATTAAAATAGCAATACTTCTTACATTTCAAACGTACTTATCTACTGAGATACTATAAAAAGAATGCAATGCACTTCCACAGAAATTCAGGGCCTACTTTGAACCAGTAGCTCTTGATACACATTTTGAATTAAGTCCTCATTTAGTTTATCAAAGAGAATCTACGTAGTTTGTGCTCTTCAAGCACTTGAACATAAACTTCAGTTTCAGGCCGAGAAAGAACACAAAGTCAAACACTCTGCATCACATGATGAGCTAAGGATGCACAATAAAGGCAGCCTGGGACTGCCCTAGTCAAAGGGGAACAAAAACAATTGCCAATAATTTTAAGATACTATGAGAGAGGTTTTTCTAACAAAAAATAAAAACCACCAAAGAAAAAAGGAGATCCCTATGACCCAGCTGCAGAAGTAAAAGCAAAGTGCAGAATGCAGCAATAGCAGATCTAAGAAGACATTGTTTCTGAGAAAACTGAAGAAAGAGAGTCAGCAGGGAAAGGGAAACATGTTCTCTGTTTTGATGCTGGCATCTCTCAGGCTCCTTGCCAGAGGCTACAGGCATCCCCAGGGCCCACCCAAACCCACTCAGGAGACTCTACTACAGAAAGCTTCAGTTAAGCAATGCAAGAATCTCCCTGTCCCCACATTCTGTATGAAGTCTTACGGCAATCAGAACACAACTGCTGTTTTTACAATTCTGTTCCCAAGATAACCAAGGTCTGTTCCTATTGAACTAGACTTGTTAGGCATTAACTTGAAGCTCGGGCAAGTTCCTCAGGTACAGGAGCAAACTTAGGGCAATGGGTGGTGGCAAATAAACAGGTTTCACAAGGCACTATTGGCCCTGCATACAGTGACAGTTATTAGCACCCCAGATATGAATTAAGATACACGATGCACCTATTTATATGCTCAGGCTTTACAGAGAACTAGACTTCTTCAGGTACAGTTGGAAAGTTTACCATTCAAACACAGAGCCAGAGATACTGAGTACAGCTTAAGAAGACCAACCCTCTCAAACACTGCAGTGTACATGCCCATGTTACATAATCAGCAATTCTACCTTCTCAACACCTCATGTTCCAGAAACCCTAAAACAGCCAGAACAACTCGCGTCATCTTGGCATTTTCCAATCTTTCATCTCCTTAAGTCCCTGACTCAGGAGCGTCAGAGTCCCTTGATCTAATATACATTACAGAAAAACACAGATAATTCCATAAGCAGTGACTCACCCTCACAGCCTCAGCCTGGGGGACGCAGCTCCACAAAGGATGGCTCCAGCTTTGTGTGCAGCTCCTTCTCCCTGAGCTAGCACCTCTCTGAGGGGAGGCAGAGCTGGGCAGCAGAAGGTACCCCCAGCCTCCCTCATCAGCAGAGATTGGGAACAGCTGAGATGGCCCCAGCGTTAACCACACACAGGTGCAGCCCGTTCCCTCCTGCTTCCAAAGCCCTCTCAGGTGCAGAAAATCCCTGGGATTTGGCTGGACAGATGAGGCCAATTCTCCCTGCACTGCCTGCAGAAAGGGCAGTGATACAGCCTTCTTCACTCTCTCCTTTCCACCAGTGGCTGTAATGAGCTACCCATGGCTTCAGAAACATAAACTGAGAGCTGATCATTACAGTTGCTGCCGTCCTTTTCACAGGAAGGACAAACAAGAACTTTAGAGAGTTTTCACGGGAAATCAAGAGAGCTGCCAGACCACAAAGAAGGACAGTGGTCAACTTGGAACCTCCCAGGAGACAGAAAACCCACAGTGTGCCACCTCTGCCTTTGATGGCTTGCTAAAAACCACCTTGTTAGAGCAGGCAAGCAGGCACTGTGTGCTGAGACTTTCACCTCTGTCAAAAAGAGAGGAGCCTAAGCCCTGACCCCTTTCCCAAGGTGCTTTCAGGCTGTGCCTCCTGCACTGTCACAACAGATTGGGCTGTGACAGGCTGGTCAGGAAAACCAGAGATGTTTTACATTTTCTGCTTGACTTGCAGTCCTTTCACCAGACTAAGGCTTGGGACAGTTTTTCCACTGGTATTTTTATTACGCTTTAAAAAAAAGAAAAACAGGTCTGAGGTTGACACTCAGCATTACAATTTCAGTACTATGCACATAAATTTAACTACTTAATTCCACTGAGCATTGGGTAAGTGGGGCAGCTAAACCCAGTATATTGCATGGAACATTTATCACTAACTACAGTATACAATTCCCTTTGCCGTTTAGGCTTACACATTTTACAGCATTTACAATCATGCTGAATTATGCTGGAATTCCCATTTCAAAAGATTTCGTGAATGTATTGCTTGGATGCTGCCAAGCTGCTTT
>VZTB01002302.1:361985-376968 GCA_013397245.1 Thryothorus ludovicianus
TTTTTTTTTTTTTTTTTTTTTTAGTTCATGCAGACTTTAAGGGGAAGTGAGGTCCTGTGAGGCTGCTTATGGACTGCTGGATCCCAAGCACTGTTGGGATGTCTGCATTTCACTGAGAAGTTGCTGGAGTAAAAAGTTAAGTGGGATCTGACTGAAAGCTACAAAGAGAAAACTGATGTAATTTTTAATCCAGTGCACCATAGCTATTAATGCATGCTGATTTCTTAGTGACATCTTATTGATAACAGTCTTTATCAGCTTTTTATGATTAGGGAAGGTCAATAGGGTCCCTCAGCCTGGCTGGGGACCCCACCTTTGTACCAGAACAGAGTCACCCACCTTTGTGCCCCTGATGAGGCAGTCAGTGGTGTCTGACAGTGTCATGAGAGGGTGGCAGAAATCAGCTCTCGCCTTCAAGTGAACTCTCTTCCCTCTCAGAGCAGCTCAGCCAGCCAGGGAGCCCCACTGTCACCTTTCATGAGGGAAAGTGTGCTCGTTGGCTTGCAGCCATCCTCTCCTTGAAAATATTTCAGTGTGTTTTCACAGTTTAAACCTGGCTTCCTCTGGGCTGGGAAAACAAAAGCAAGCTCAAAAACCCCCCAGACTCTCACAAGACAAACCTCCCCCTTGTGCAGGGAGTGCACCTGGCCTGCAACTCAATTACTTCAACTTGTTAGTTTGGTGGTGCAAATTTTTGGATGTATAAAACACTTTCAACTGTAATCCTGGGTTGTGAGAAGAGCAGAAATATCATTCTAGGTCCCCTTAAATAGATGACAAAATGAATCCAGACTTTCCTACCTCTCCTATGCAAATCCTGCCTCTGATCTTCCCAATTTCCTTTATGTATCTTAAATCCTGAAGGTTTAAGAGTAATATTCCTGTAAGTCAGATACTATTAGTTACTTTTAAAACTCTTCCTTTTCTTCTTGTTAAAAAAAATAAAAATAGAATCAATTACAAGAAAAGTCTTACTTCTGAGTTCACCTGCACTGTAAAACTGTTATTAAAACTATAATGGATGTGACAAAAATAAAGGAGGTGATGAGGAGATATTTATGATGTACAAAAGACGTCCAGGGAGTATGTCTAATGATGTGATCAGGATGTTTTAGGCCCTTAATACAGTGATTATTAATGCAAGTCTGCTTCCATGCTTATGCAAATAGGCCTGGGACATTACAAGAAATTTCCAGTCATGTTGCTTGCGAGGCCGGCTGGGGATGTGAGGCTGTCTGAAGCCTGAAGAGACTTTCTTAATGGAGTCCAACAAGATTAGTTGCCTTTCCCCACTACATGACTCTGTAAAAAAAGCAAATAAATCACTAACAGTCTCCTAATAGACTTAGCTCTCTTCTGTCCTGAATGAATATTGCTTGGAATAAGCTCTGCAATGGCTAACTCTGATATTGCCACAGTGACTTGTTTCTTTTCAAGGCTGCATGGAAGATTTCCAAGTTTTTGAAAGTGCTGTCCCTTGTCCCATATGCAGGAGCATTAGAGGCATTCTGCAGGTGGGCTGGAGCCCAATTACTGGAGCAGTGTTCACCTGATCATGTTCTCCAGCTGGATCCCTGAGCTGAAAGGGGTAACTGGAGTTCTCTCCCTTGCTGTGAGTAACCCAATATATTCCTCCTCCAAGCTCTCTGTTAAAGGATTTATTATGGACCGTGTGATATATTGCTGCCTCACCCAAGACTCAGCTGTGTCTAGTGGAGCAGCCTAATTCTGACTAGCCTGGCTCCATCAATATATGAAGCAGGATTACCCCTTTTTCTGAAATTATCACATTTTATTTAGCTTTTTACCTTTTCTTATTTTTTTACATTTACATTATTTATCTTTTACATTATTCTTCTGATTTTTCTTTTTGTAAGTTACTTTTGTCTCTTCTGTGCAGGCTCAATTTTAAGTATGTCACAAGATGCTGCTCCATTCCTTTGTTAGTGATCAGTGAACCTAGCAATTCAGTATGCTTTGTGGGATGGAAAGAGTCCAAATAATCCCATGAAGTGGGAGAATAAAATTGATCAGGTGGTTGAAATGGCAGTGCTCCAGAAGTTAGGAGTGAGGAACAGAGATTGAAAAGGACTAGGGTTAAAACAGTGGCATAGGTGTGTCTCATGCCCAGGCAAGGGAACTGGGACACTTGCTGAAACAACAGAGGAAAAAAACCACAAACCAAAGGAAGCCACAGTAAAAATTATTCCAGATAAGAAGTCAGCTCAGGATGGCAAGCCCAGCTCACTGAGGCTGGATCTGATAAGCTCCTCTTTTCCAGGAATTGTGTCTGACCTGATTCACTCCTCCCTTTCTTGCAAATGTGGGTGCCACAGGGCATTTCTGCCACGCAGGTGATGGAGTTGAGAAGCCAGCTCCTCGTCCCATGTTGAACTCCCACAAGACACCAGAGCCTGTGTGCAGTGTCAGCTCTGGGCCCACCTCCCGCTGCAGGTGTGCAGCCCCACAGCTGAGGATCTCCCCTCTCCTGCAGAGCAGGCTGCCTGCTGTGAGCCACATCACTGTCCACTACGTCAGGAATTAACTAAAAGCAAGGATGAGCCTTCCATGAGAGCAATTTCCTTTCAAAGGTCTCACTCTGCAATGAGGGTTAGTCCAGTGTTCACACACCCTATTTGTTCCCACTTTGTCACCCATCATACTCTCAATCTGCATTTGTAGCAATAACCTAGAATTCCAGAAGTTTTATTAACCAGCACCTTGACAGGCCCTTCCTTGATATTTTGTAGCCAAGCAACACATTTTTGAAATGGTGGCTACCCTTTTGCATATATTTATTACAGCAGAGTGATAAAATGCTAAAGTAATAGAAATCAAAGCTTTTGATTTGATATAGATTGATCTTTTCTTTGCAGAAACTATGGACCTTTATTAATGCAAGTATGTAAGACCAAAATTTGCCCCAGTTTTCCTCAAAGAATTTTGGAGGGAGGGTGGTGTAGTGCCTACCAAGTTGCTGGTTTGTGTGCTTATCCAAACAAACTACTCAAAAAGAATGATTGCTATTTTGATAGAAGTAACACTGCAATTGACAATCAATGAATGACTTCAGAAGTTTTATGCCTCACTCAGCTGAATCAGTGCAGATGTTTGTGATATTATTACGTGCTTTTTTTTTTTAACAGAGAAAATCTCCTTGCAAGGCAAAAAAGCTTAATACAACTGTAGCAGAAGTTAAAGCTGGAAAAGTATCATGGATTTGCCACTGACTTTTGTTTTGATAAAGAGTATTTTATGTTCAGAATTCAGAACTCTTTACTTCTAAAGTGGCTTGAGATATGCTTTCTGCTTCAGGGGAAACTATTTCAATCAATCCCAAAGCTAGAAGGGACTCACTCTAAACTCCCCTGTTAAAATAATGTCAAAGTATTATTAGCTAAAGCCTTTTTACAATTGGATTAAGAGAACCCTGTTCTCAATCCATGTTCTCAAGTTTGACTTAGTTCATTTACGGATGGTTATCTAACAATGCTAAAAAAATAAAAAATCAAAGGCTCCTCTTTTCCCCATACAATACTTGACTTCTCAAAAAGTGCTTTTTTATATGGAAATAAATATTTTGTTCCTGACGTGTCAACAATAAATAATGATATTGGACAAATCTCAGAATACAAAATAAATTTAGATACTGTACAAATGTTTGGAAAATGCAAGCATACTCCATGGGGAATATGTGACAATTGGAGCTTCAGCTGGAAACAAAATGTTGCAGATTATTAGAAATATCTATTCTCGCTTCAACAGAGCATTTGCACAAGTCCACTTCAGTCCAGTCAGCAGGAAATTTAGATTGACAGGATAAATTGATAGTAGATAGACTGACCAATCTGTGCCCTTAACCTTTCCAACAAATTTCACACAATAAAATGGGGTTCTCACAATCCAGAGGGCTGAATTAAGACACTTCCAGAGACTTGCTCCAGTAGATTTGTTTTAATTTTAGGAGAGTTAATAAAATTTTGAAAGAGTTTCTAGAATAGAGCAAGGGCCTACTTTTGTGAAACACCCAGCTGCCTCTGCCTCCTCTGTGCTCAACAATGCTATAAGCCAAATATAATCACCAGGTTTGGGATGTAAACCCTGAGAAAGCAGATGCCTGCTGAGGATCCATCCCTTCCTAGAGAGATGCTGAAATATTTCTGTTTGGATTGCCCCCTGCAGTGTTCAGTACCAGCTGCACTGGGCATTGCAGAGAATTGAAGGCACAATTGGTTGAGATAGGTTTGGGGAAGAGGCTGCATCCAGCATTACCTGCTACTGCTACCACACCTGCAGTCAGCCTCTAAAACATGATCAGAAATTCATTAATTTCCTTAACTGTACCATCTAGAGCAGATATGCAGATATACAACAGCACAACTAAAACTCCTGCCAAACTTGCAAATCTATGTCTCAGTCATGGTTATTAACATTTTCCTTGTCTCCTAAACATTATGTGGATTACAGGACGGTGAAGAGAAAAACAATATAGCAACTCTGAAATTCCAGAGTTTAGGTATGGAAATGCTAAGCGTAGATTTTGGGGACAAACCCCAGGTTTTTGTCCTGAATTCTTCTTAAAGGGAAGCAGAAATTCTTAGAAATTTCTTTAATTAGATCAGATTTTCATGTAGTAAAATAAGAATCAAATAATCAGCAGCTTTATTCTTAAGGCACACATGTACATAAAAGTGCCTGTAATATGTTCAAGTTTATTAAAGTCACGAGTGAATTTGTAAAAATCTGACATTATAATGATTACAGTTGTACTATTAATTACCTTTGTTATCATCAGCATTGAACTTCAGACCCTACATGGTGCATTTGAATGACTGAGCTTTCAATTATTTCTTGCTAAGAGTCTAGATGGAAAAAAAAGTGATTTCCTCACTAAAAGGAATGTCAGTTTTGGGACACCAAGTTCCACCTCATCTCCCATATGGATGGAAACATGGATATTTCAGGGAAGAAAAACCAAACAGAAACTGATCTATATAAAATGCATCAGCACTACAATAGCCATTTCTTTTATTTTGCACAAAACAATGACATTTTCTCCCTATCTTCTCAGCCATATCTGCACAATGTAATAGAAAAGATATTTTACTTGGGTGATAATGTTTTGATTCTGGTTTATGTAACAACTTTAGATGAAAATTTAAGCACATCCTCACAATTCTGTAAAGTTAACATTGGTGTGGAAGAGTTATATGACAATTTTTATCTTATATAGTAGTTTTAGGCTTTATAGTACCTGGAATAAGAAAGGTGAAAATTATTTGTACATGCATGGAATATTAAAGATGTTTAGAAGTCTGAACATTGCTTGCAATACATTTATTCAAATTCAAGTGTTTTACAATTCTGTCTATAGAACAACAAAATTTATGTCAACTTTCCCTAATGATGGTGTTAGGGTTTTACTAAAGAGAAAAGAAATCTTAATATGCTTGGTTTGTAACATTCTCAGGAAGCAATTAATGCTAATAGTTCAGCAGGCTGGAAGTTGGAACATTATAAATTCCACCCTGGGCTCCAGATTGCAGAGGCAAATTTTGAATTGACTTATACTTCTTAAAGTGATATTTCTTAAACCTGAGATATTCAAAGCAGCTGGTTTAGATACAGTCAAAATGATCAGTATAATCTGGCCAAACTTATGCCCTTCACTGGGAAATATCTGTTGGTAAACAAGAGAGGCTTCCTGGGAAAGAGCAGAAGGAATTTTGTCTGGTTTTGCACTGTATCTTTCACCTTGGAAGATGAGTTGTAATGACTATAGCAGTCCATCACATATTTATTAATAGTGGGTATAGCTCCATAACAATACTTTCCTTTCAAAATTGGATGTATTCAGTTTATCACAGCCTTACACCCTCTATCCAGTGCTGGCATGGTGAGTTAAGCAGTCTCTGTCACTGCAGTGATGTGGCTTTTATACCCAAAACCAAGATGCCCAAAGATACTTAATTTTGGAGCAGGAGAGTATAGACAAGTACCAGCCACAATGTTAAAACTCTGTGATCATAAAATACAATTGTCAGCAGCAGTTGCTAAGTGACAGTGATTCCTTTGTGTTACAAATAATGTCCTAAAAAATTTACAGTGCCTCTTTAGTGCTTTATTTTTTACCTTGAAAGAGATGATCCTGCTAACAGTGACATGCCAAGGGCTAAGGACTTGTATCTGAATTGTAGACTGCAGGGCCATGTAATGATGCTGCTGAGTTGGGCTTAAACTAGCTGGGGATATGGTAATGGAGCTGGCATTTGGGGGAGCTCCTGGGTTCTCAGCTGTGCAGGGGAGCATTAGTCAAACAAGGGAGAGGTCTAGAAGGCATTTTTGTATCCCTTCAACCAATAGTTGGAAGCAAGTCAGCCATGTGAAAATCTCTGATGACAATGATATCCTTTAATGAGGATAAAATCATTAGCAATGGCAAAAATGAGAATGCACTTTGGAAGATTAGTACTAGGAAGGGAAATAAAAAATGTTTTAGAAAGTCTCAGTTTTGCTTATAGGTTCTAGGCAAGGACATTTGCTGGCCTACAGCCTCAGAGGTCACGTGCTCATATTTTTTTTCTGCAAAATTATCAGTCATTTTACATTTCCTCGTGCCAACTTGTTATTTTCTGCAATTGTCTCCAGCCCATCAAAAAATCTTACTGTTAGAGCTGCATGAGAAGATCAAATTATATTCAAAAGGTGAGGAATAGCAACAGTCTTTGGCGAGATGCAATGATTTTTAAGCCAAAGGTGAGATCATGCCTGCATGAGTTCACAACGAGGAGATTAGTTTTACAACACTAAAAAGGGATTTCAGAAATTTTAAGTCCCACAAAACCTGAATTTGAGACTCACTTTACATCTTCATTACATCATTTGGACATTAAAGGAAGCCTGGGCAAAATTCTGAGAAGCCGATTGCACTTCCAGTTAATAAGGACAGGAACCAGTCCAAGGACAAACATCTAAATCATGTTGCAGCAAATTACACAGGGAGATTCTTTGGTGTCTGAGGTGTGCACACACACACTGAGAGCTATGGCACGTTCCCCTCTTCCCTACCCCCATTTTTCCTATTCCATGGATGCTCACACACATCCTGAGAGCTATGGCACATTCCCTTCTTCTCTATCCCCATTTTTCCTATTCCAGGGATGCTCACACACACTCTGAGAGCTATGGGACATTCCTTTCTTCCCTATCTCCATTTCTCCCACTCCATGGATGCTCACACACACCCTGAGATCTATGGGACATTCCTTTCTTCCCTATCCCCATTTTTCCCACTCCAGGGATGCTCACACACACCCTGAGAGCTATGGCACATTTCCCTCTTCCCCATCCCCATTTTTCCCATTCCATGGCTGCTCACACAGAGTCACTGCCATGTCCCTGCTGGTCCCCACCCCACATGCCCTCATAGCTGCTGTGACTCTTTCTCCCTCCCTGTTCTTGAGCTTTGGAGGTACAAAAGCAGAGTCAGCCCTGAGGAGACTCTCCCTCACATGTGTCACTGGGACCATAAATCCCTAAGGACTGATCAGTGAGTGGAAGGAGAACTCACAGTGCCTACTCTTCACAGATGTACAGGCTGAGAGTGATTCTGCCCCACACCTTCTGCCTTTGTCCCCAAGCCCTTGTGCATCTCATAAAGCTGTGCTAAGAACATCCATATAGCTCCAAAACCTACACATAGCATTATATTTTGTGTTTCAGTACTGTTCTCACTATTTTAGACAGCATAATCCACATGAGCAGCTTGGAGCTAAGATTATGAAAAGCCCTCTACGAAAAGCCATGTATAATATTTTCCCTCTCAATGGCAGTTTTATGAAGGCCAGGCCATAGTGAGATCTCTGTATTTGTGTCAGGTTTCTCCATCACATACCAAATCCTTGTGTCCCATATCATTTTACACCACATGAAAAACATGGATTTAAAAACTCACGAACCCATCATGATGACTTCACGCTGATGATCTTTAATAAGTCCCTTTCTGACACTGTCCCTTTCTGGAATGACACTGATCTTTTCTGTGAGGTGACTCAAGATCTGTGAATTAATATTAAGCACATGAGGCTGACTCATCAATCTTAGAAGCAATATGAGAGTGGCTGTAGGCAAGGCAAGAGAGTTATCTTTTCCCAAAAGTAAGGTAAACAGGGAAACAAAAACTTTCCATGGATGCAGTTCCTGAAGTTTCTAGAAGGTTTCTAGAAGACTGAATGCCACAAGTCTCCTGAAGAATGTTCCCATTTTCTTCATAGTGAATTGCTTTTTTAATTATGGAAAAAAAGCTTTAGTCTTATTTTTAGGTGTGTTTACACCGGACGTATTTCAAAGAGCCAAAAAACCAATGTCCCTGTGGATAGTGGTGAGGCTGCCATGGGCAAACCAGGCTATGGGGCACTGGCCTTGGCTTTCCACCTGTGCCTTGGGACAGGGTGGTCTGCAAGGGTCCCCCCAGACCTGGAGGAAACACTGTGAATTTCCTGGCATACATCAGTTTTGATTTGTGTGGAGGTGGGGGAGTACACAAAACAAAACCTTTTTTCAGGGAAAAACAATTCAAAGTAATACAGCATGATACTTAATTTTTTAAAATTATTTTTTGGAGAAAACCATTTAGTGGTGTTAATTTTCCCAAACCATTTCATTTGTATTTATCATGGTTTTTCACACTTAGGATTGATAACACATATATACTCTTAAGTAGGTGATAACCTTCACATTATGGAAATAAAAACATGCCTGAAGAGAACAGCTGAATAGTTGCGATATGGAATTTTACATTTCAGGTTTAGGTCTCTCCAGAAATCCCTAAATATACCTTTTACAACGACATGTTTCTTTTTTTTCAAATTGTCAAAACCCAAAAGAGCTGAAAAATCTCCTTATCCACTTCAATGGAAATATTATGAAAATCAAGTTGCTTCTGTCCTGGCATTCTTTCTAATAACAATGTAAGCTGATTCATCTTTAAGGCTAAAGTATTATTCTCGAGAAGTTTCATCTAGTACATTCAGGAAGAAAAAAGTAAAAACTGAGACCTAGGATTCAATATTTTTTGCATAAAAAGCAAGCAGTAATAGTGATGAAACCATGTTGGCTGAAAGATATGAAAAGAAATGAGAATATTTTTTACCATAAAATGTTAATTTCAGCAGTGATGAAGCATTTTGAGAAACTGATATCCATAATCAGCCACAAAATATAAGCATTGAAGCTCCAGCTGACCTGATTCAGGGAATTCAACACACAGCACAGGGAATTATCCAGACTGCTGCCCATTTTTTCTCTTTTGTACAGATATATGTGGTGGTTTAGCTGAGTAACAGGCAAGGAAGGATGTCTTCTTCTAAAAATGGAATTTTCAAAATAATTATTTCCACTTAATAGTGTGGGCAGGCAGAGCAGAAAGCTGGTGGGTACTTTCAAAAGCTCTTGGTGTGCTGATCACCACTGTTTTGAGAGGACAACATGTCCCTGTACAGTAACACCCAGCAATGACCTCCAGTGCTTTGGAAAATGTAAGGTGGATGGCAATTTTAGTGATGCCCTGAATTGTCTTGATTTTGTAGCTGTATGACGTAGTAAAGACAAAGTTTGTATGTACAGATAACCTCCCTTATAATATTAGTTTGTATAACTGTCAAAAACCAAGTGAATTTTCAGCCAATACAGAAAAAGCAGTATTACAGAAAAGTAAATTAGGATTAATCACCGATTGCCCTGAATTATTTTTTCAGATGTAGCCTTAAAAACAAGCAGTAGGAATTAAAAATTTTCAAGTAATTCTTCAGAAATTGAAGAAATTTCTTATCATTATTTATGACTGATATGCTCCAGAGAATTCCATGTCATCTTTTACCAGCTACCAAGAATGTGAACATTATTCATACAAACCTCTGCTCTTCTCAGCCACATCTGTTGCAGCTTGCATATGAAGTAATATTTTTTTAAGATTAGACTTCAGTGGTGATAGCCAACATTATTCCATCAGAAATGAAAACAAAAGGATAAAATACATTTTAAATAACGTAGTATATTTCATTAGATTAAAAGCTAGGTTTTACTTCAAGCAATATGTGTTCTGTTCATAATAAATATAAAAAATTTATTTCATTTCTGTCAGTTAGTTGGATATTCAGAATGTGCAAGGAGCAAGAAAGGGACAGGGTTTTTTTCATTAAAAAAGAAAATTACCAGATTTATTGCCCAAAAGAAATACTACAGCAAGCTAATAAATACAGCCTTGCATTTATGCTAAATACTAAAGCTTGTATTTTATTTCTTTGGTAATTTAATAGATTAAATGGAAATAATATTGTGGTATACTACCAAGTAGAAAATTTCAGTGAAAAATAGTGTTTCCACTGAAACCAAGAAGAGATTTTCCAGTGTAATGAATGTGGCAGAGTAACCTACTCAGCTACAGGGAGACGCAACAAATTTCTCAGAACCACTTTTCTTTCTGGGCCACAAGTCCAGTGAAAATATTTTCTTATTCAGTGCCTGCCTGCATGTGCTTACTCCCCAGTCAGATTTCATTTCCAAGGGTTCAATATGTTTTTAAGGTACGTAGTCAAAAGGCAAAGATATGTGTTGTGAAATTAAGGTGCTTGGACCTGGCTGTGGGCCTGGCCTTTTGAATACGTTATGTTTGTATTAAGAGCTTTCACTGTAATTCAGAGTAAATAACAGTGTCAGAAAGAATGAGATGGAATCAGCCACAGTGGGCATAAACTCTAGAAATAGCTTCAGCTTATTCATTACTCTTTCATATCACATCCCAATCCAGATATACTTCCATTTAGCTTTGGTCAGAGCAGCATTTTTTCACATTCTTGATGGAATCTGGTTTATTACAGCACTTGACCTCTCTTCCTTCTCAGGAGATGCCTAATTCTTGATATAAGCATGGAAATGCTTACCCACTTGGGGCACACAAAACGGACTTCTATTACAAAATGTGATTTATAAAATGAGAACCCTGGTTAAATGGGAATTTTCAGGAGCAGGGGGGGTAGGCAGGTAAAGTTCAGATGTGGCAAAGCTATTAAAGCAGTGTTGGCAACAGCTTACCCCACAAAAAATTCCCAATAGATTGGAAGATTGTATGCTGATTGTGATCTTTCATGAATGCACTCAGATGTGTGCTTCTGCTGCAAATTCACTATAAAATACATTTAAGCAGCATGTTTTAGATGCAATTCTGAATGCTTTTCTAAATTAGGGCATTTTTTTTCCCAGTTTCCTAAGATGGTATTTAATTATGTGAAATGTTTCCCATTTATTTACTGAAAGCTCATAGCTGCAGTGGGATGGTGGGATTTGCTACTGCTCCCAATCCAATTGCTCACTCAACTCACTGAAGGCAGATTTTGCCTGCCACTCACACACGAGTGGGATGGAGGGTGGAGATGTGAGCAGAGAAAGAGCTGCCCAGTCAGACTCGCTGCGTAGGAAACAAGAAACTTAACACAGGAAGAAAGAATTTAATTCTGCTGCCCAGACTCTCAGGTCAATGAAATGGGTGGTAGCTGAGGAGAGGCCAGATCACCATGGCTGAGCAGCAGCAGGCAAATCAAAAGCTTTGAGAAGGAGACTGGGCAAGGCCACTACAGATCTCCTCCATCCTGAATAATCCTTCTATTCAACACCCCTCTGTCTTATCCTGGGAGGGCTCAATTACAAACTGCTTTTTTTTTTTCATGAAAACACACCAACGATGTGGGAATAGCACCTGCTCCTCCCTCCAGCAGAGATGCCTGTAGACATAATTTGTGCTGTGTGTTTACCTCACTCTTTCAGTTACAGTGATGTCCAAAGGATGTCAAATAGGCAAGCAAACCCCAACACCTACTACTGGCACCCTGTGGTTGCTTCCGTCCTGCCACTCTTTTAGATTTATAGCCACTGTAGACACTCTATTAAAATATTCCTTTCCCTTGTAAGAAAATAATACTTGGATCTGGAAAAAAAAATAAAAATAAAGAAAAGCATGCTCATTTAATTTGTGCTTCCTTGCGTTTGGTGTGGCGCAATTTCACTGGAAGATCAATTTCACCTTTAATTTTAGTGATCTTCTGCCTGGTTCTTGCACATCCTACATGCACAGAACACATCAAGAGAACGTTCACACTACTGTGGAACCTGTGGCGAGCTGACAGTGCACATACAAAATACTGACACTTCAATAAAAAAATTGGTTTGCAAAACAGACAGGATAAAAAGAGCTGCCCTTAACAACAATTTGCCCCAGCACAAACATGCACGATTCAAATGGATTAAAAAGGAATGATCGGGTCATTTTGATGCCTACGATCCATTATATGAGCTCTCACATATTACGTGCCCTGTAACCAAAGCTTAAGGTCCAGTTTGCTGCTGTTATTTACAAGCAGCAAATATTAATGTCTGTGCACGAGGTCACTGAAAGCACGGTGCGCCTCAGGGTTGGGTGTGGGAAGCACTCAGGGCAGGCACTGACACCACCTCCCATGGTTAAGGGGCAGGGAAGTGATGTCATTTACCATGCAGGCACATTTAAGTCTTGCTTACTGTCAGCCTCAAGCATCAAATGATTTTATTAAGTTTTCCTCCTTGCAAAAAATATTTTTACTTGTGGGATTGAAGGAGTACTATCTCCTTCACATTGCATTCTTACAGCTGACAGTTGTCCTTTGTGTGTCTTTATGTGTTCAGTCTCTCAAAAATGAGATGCTTGTACACTGGTTCCCATCCTGATCTATCCAACAGCCAAGTACAACTCAATCCAACCCAAGATGGGCTCAGCAGCTCTGTGACAGCTGCACTGGGCTCACCTGTGGGTTCTGCCACACAAAACCCACACCCCTGAGAGGACTGCTCCTACCCAGGGATTGGAAGATGATCTGGAGCCTATGGACACAATTAGTGCATTGAAATTTGGATTTGCATATTTCTGCAAGGGGAAAACATTGCCTTTAATTGTTCCCAGTGTGTCTAGCTAAAGAATTATTATCTTTCTTCCTGTTGGCCATTTGTTTTAGCTGAAGATGGTGAAAGTCATTACAGCAGTTAATTGTTAAACAAAGATAGGCACAGGCCCTCCATTGGGCTGAGCAGCACACAATGCTTAACACTCCCTGCACTGCATCAGGAGCACAGTAGAAGGAAACTGGGAAAAAATTTCATCAGTAGTGAAAAAGAGAGATTACAAACTTGATGAAACCAGAAAATGTGGGATTTGAAAGAAAAGACATAAGACAATATGAAGGCTCTTTTATATCCAATGGCCTACCTTGTAGCCAAGCTCAAAACTGCTTGAGGAAAGAAGGGCTGTGATCTTGAGGTTTATTATATTCAACACAATACAAAAGAATGCCACAAGTAATACTTAGAGCACTTAGAAATTTTCTCAGCTTTGGAAACCAGAATCTGAATCCATAGGATGAACTGTCTGAACTTTAAAAAAATTAAACATATAAGACAAACATAATTTCTTCTCTTGTAAATGAAAAAAAGTATGTCATTGGAAATGTCCTCATTATGCTCAAAGAAAACTTTCCCAAAATCTCTTATCCAACGTAAACTGAGTGTTATTACCATTGCTATTGAGGAGTTACTAAAAACAAAAATAAAATCAAATCATACACTTAAATCTGTAAGACGTGTATATTGCACACTCCTGGTATCTTTATTTTTCATGAACATTATATATGCTGTTTGTTATTTCCTTTCTTCAAGTTAATTAACTGACTGCACCTCTCTGTGCTTTGGTCAGGCTACATAAAATACTAAAGAACTGGAGCTTCACAAAGGGAACTGGATGAATCACCAATTCAGCCTTGCTTACTGCAATATAGATGAATTTTGGCTATACACATAAAAAGTGGTTATTTCAGAGAGAAAAACTTCAGTGACAGAAACCTGCTATGAATATATATTATTTTTCTTTTAACTGTTTCTTGAGTATTCTGTATGAATATGGTATTAATTTTATTAATGTATATGAAAAAAAACAGTGATCATTTATCATTTAGTTTCTCAGTAACTAACACAAAGGAAGAAAATGTTTCAAAGACATTGCACCTAAACCCAAGCTTTTTGCAGTTTGAGGGTGGGGTATAGCAGGGAAGCCTGGATCATACGGAAGGACTAAATACACAACATCTATTAGACAATTTGCACTAATTCAGTGAAGAGGCTGAATTTCCCAAAGCTTTAGAAGAGCGTGTCACAAACAAGAACTGTTAACAAAGAAGCACAAAACCTTTTACTCTTGTTTGTTTCCCCACCTCCCTCATCTGAATTATGTCAGAGAATTCAAACCCCAGTGTTGTGGGTTGTTTGAATTGGTTCCCTGTTCCAGCGTCGACATCAAGAAAAGAAATTCACAATATACCATTCCAGCTAATACTTCAATTTGGGTCACAGTCAGAAACTTCAAAAAGCGTTTGTGTGTCTTAGCACCATAAAACCCCATTATAAGGGCCCCAGGTCATCCATATGCTTTTAAAAATCCCTCGGGTGAAATCTTAGTAACTCTGTTATTGACTGCAATGTGAACAGGATTCTACACCTGGTTTTACAGTGTCAGTTTTATCTTTTCTGTTTTCATCCATAGCTTGACTAAAAAATGTCAATATCCCCCAAATTCTGACAGCTTCTTACTGACACTTCTATTGAATCTAAAGCTTTTCGAGTCTGAGTACCTAAACTGCCAAATGAAGGGAAANAAAGCACGGTGCGCCTCAGGGTTGGGTGTGGGAAGCACTCAGGGCAGGCACTGACACCACCTCCCATGGTTAAGGGGCAGGGAAGTGATGTCATTTACCATGCAGGCACATTTAAGTCTTGCTTACTGTCAGCCTCAAGCATCAAATGATTTTATTAAGTTTTCCTCCTTGCAAAAAATATTTTTACTTGTGGGATTGAAGGAGTACTATCTCCTTCACATTGCATTCCTACAGCTGACAGTTGTCCTTTGTGT
>VZTB01002302.1:377099-400367 GCA_013397245.1 Thryothorus ludovicianus
TGGGCTGAGCAGCACACAATGCTTAACACTCCCTGCACTGCATCAGGAGCACAGTAGAAGGAAACTGGGAAAAAATTTCATCAGTAGTGAAAAAGAGAGATTACAAACTTGATGAAACCAGAAAATGTGGGATTTGAAAGAAAAGACATAAGACAACATGAAGGCTCTTTTATATCCAATGGCCTACCTTGTAGCCAAGCTCAAAACTGCTTGAGGAAAGAAGGGCTGTGATCTTGAGGGTTATTATATTCAACACAATACAAAAGAATGCCACAAGTAATACTTAGAGCACTTAGAATTTTTTCTCAGCTTTGGAAACCAGAATCTGAATCCATAGGATGAACTGTCTGAACTTTAAAAAAATTAAACATATAAGACAAACATAATTTCTTCTCTTGTAAATGAAAAAAAGTATGTCATTGGAAATGTCCTCATTATGCTCAAAGAAAACTTTCCCAAAATCTCTTATCCTACGTAAATGCAGTGTTATTACCATTGCTATTGAGGAGTTACTAAAAACAAAAATAAAATCAAATCATACACTTAAATCTGTAAGACGTGTATATTGCACACTCCTGGTATCTTTATTTTTCATGAACATTATATATGCTGTTTGTTATTTCCTTTCTTCAAGTTAATTAACTGACTGCACCTCTCTGTGCTTTGGTCAGGCTACATAAAATACTAAAGAACTGGAGCTTCACAAAGGGAACTGGATGAATCACCAATTCAGCCTTGCTTACTGCAATATAGATGAATTTTGGCTATACACATAAAAAGTGGTTATTTCAGAGAGAAAAACTTCAGTGACAGAAACCTGCTATGAATATATATTATTTTTCTTTTAACTGTTTCTTGAGTATTCTGTATGAATATGGTATTAATTTTATTAATGTATATGGAAAAAAAACAGTGATCATTTATCATTTAGTTTCTCAGTAACTAACACAAAGGAAGAAAATGTTTCAAAGACATTGCACTAAACCCAAGCTTTCTGCAGTTTGAGGGTGGGGTATAGCAGGGAAGCCTGGATCATACGGAAGGACTAAATACACAACATCTATTAGACAATTTGCACTAATTCAGTGAAGAGGCTGAATTTCCCAAAGCTTTAGAAGAGCGTGTCACAAACAAGAACTGTTAACAAAGAAGCACAAAACCTTTTACTCTTGTTTGTTTCCCCACCTCCCTCATCTGAATAATATCAGAGAATTCAAACCCCAGTGTTGTGGGTTGTTTGAATTGGTTCCTTGTTCCAGCGTAGACATCAAGAAAAGAAATTCACAATATACCATTCCAGCTAATACTTCAATTTGGGTCACAGTCAGAAACTTCAAAAAGCGTTTGTGTGTCTTAGCACCATAAAACCCCATTATAAGGGCCCCAGGTCATCCATATGCTTTTAAAAATCCCTCGGGTGAAATCTTAGTAACTCTGTTATTGACTGCAATGTGAACAGGATTCTACACCTGGTTTTACAGTGTCAGTTTTATCTTTTCTGTTTTCATCCATAGCTTGACTAAAAAATGTCAATATCCCCCAAATTCTGACAGCTTCTTACTGACACTTCTATTGAATCTAAAGCTTTTCGAGTCTGAGTACCTAAACTGCCAAATGAAGGGAAAAAAAAAACCACCAAAAAACCAGAAAAATCCAAACCAGAAAAAGGGCTTTTATTCAACTGGAGGAAATAGTTGGTTTTGTTCAATATCTGAAGACCACCACAGGTCAGAAGGTTCTTCTTTCTCTGCTTTATCTCATTTTACAACAATATGATTCCAGATAAAAGATATAGATTGTTTTTCCAGATGTGAAGAGAAAGAAAAGATGTCTTTGGAAACAATAAGCTCATTGCATTATTTCGATAGGAGAAAGAAAAGTATGTTTTACCCACAAGAAAGAGCTGGAACTGATATATTCCAATATACGAAAGATTTCAGGGCACATTAAGTTCTCAGATTTAAAAGACTGATGATATTGTATTGAAGATAAAACTGAATGAGGACAAATCCAGCATTTCATCTAAGCTCACTCACACCTGTTTGTACTTTAGAGCTTCTTTTGGTCCCTCATAAATCTCTCAGAGACAGGCATTGAGTGTGATGCTTTTAGAACACATCCATCTGGAACATTAAACTGACATAGCATGGACATGAGGAAAAATAAATAAAGGACTGATCAAAAGGAATATTTAACTCGAACAACAGGCAACCTCCCTTCCTAGGCAAGCTCTTGGAGTTAAGGCCAGAGTCTCAGGGGAAGACCTCTATTTCTATTCAGTGTTAGGACAGGAGGGGTTTCTTTGTTAAAATATTTCTTCTCATTACATTTAAGAAAAAGAGGAGAACAAGCAAAAAAGGAAATAAGGTTGTTGACCTTGGACTTTCCAATTACTTTTTAAGAACTCAAGAAATCTCAGAGACTTGAGGGAAACGCCTTCTTTTATTCTTCCTTCAGCAGAGACAGATAACAGCATGCACACGTTTATGAGTATTTGGAGAAGAGAATTTGATCTGTAACTTGGTTGCAGTTCCCTAAGAAAGCAAATCTGTTGAATCCCTGCCTGTTCAAAACAGCTGAGAAGTGCATATAATTTTCAACAGTGTAATTGCTGGGATAAAGTGGTCTTCCTGTGAAATAAATCAGGGAGAGACTGGTCCATAAACAACTCAGCAATGAGAGCCACTCTTCCAGAGGATGTGGTGTGGAAGAACCCTTTCCTGGAAGGAGCAGGGTTTATCAGCATTAGCAAAGGAGTTTGCAAGCTTCAATACCTCAGAGTGAGGTGAAATTAACATTCTCACATGATTATGTCAGTCTGTTTTACAAGACTAGTAAAATGTGGTCAGGTACTCAAAGAGCTCAAATGTCAGCTATTTGTTTTATTTTCCAACAGCCAAGAAAGAAAATTCATCCTTCTCAAAGTGAAGTTATAAAACATGGTAGACATAAAACTGATCCAGAACCATTGTCTAAGAACCTGGATCAGCTTAATGCCACTATACTTATATTTTTAGCTAGGAAAAGCAGATTTTTTTTTTTAATCTGTCCATGGAATTTGTAGGCTAATAATAGGCTCTTCCCACTTTTATACCAATAATTTACAGGGAGCCAGAAATAAAACAGTGTTTCTTCCAGAGACTGTAATAAAAGAAAAAATATTTAAATGCCATGTTTTGTCATGCACAATACCTTCCATCTCTGATATCCTCGAGTTCCTTTAAAACTGTACTTCATGAAATAGCTCAGAGAGAATACCCACCCTTAGCTCACAAGCTCAGACATCTTTCTCAGAATCAGCAGCAGAGCATATGTGAGGCACAACTGATTTCAGAAGAGAGGAGAAATTCATTGTTGGAATTGGAAAAAAAGTATTGAGAGAATGAAGTATTAGGAAAAGTATTACTGGAGGAACTCCTCATGTGGAGGCTCTTTTCTAAATGTCTCTTTTTCTTGCTTGCACAAGGGCATAAGCCACATGGCTGTTATCTCTGAATATGTCTTTCAAATTCATGAATTCTGAAAAAAACCCTTTGTTTTTGTTATGTTCACATTCCTGTTTATAGAAGGAGGTAAGTATTCAGCTAATTCACTCATTTAGAGCCCCAAAGCAGAAATTATTAAAATTTTGTTGTTCTCTAGTACAGAGGCTTTTCATTAAAATGTGTAGATTTTTTATTTTTATTTTTTTCTTTTAATTTGAGGAAACACATAACAGAGGCTGCTGGCCTGACACCTGCTCTATGATTTGCTGTGTTTCTGGTGGCCACAAACACGTTTGAGCTCATGAAAGTCCTCTGCCACTACAACCCCTGATTCTTGCTGAGGATCTGAAAAGATGGTACAAGGTTGCAACATGTAAGAGCCATTTCAAACCCTGACTGTAAAGCCAAATCCCATTTCCAGGAGCAGTTTGAACTGAAATCCCAATAAGCAGCGAGAGATACAGGTGCTGACAATAACCATAGCAGCAGCAAGCTGCTCATTAAAGATCCTGCCTCAAATAAACAGACCCCACTGGGCCTCATGGAAATCACTGTCTTCTGCCTCCATTTGCTCATTAGGCTCATCCTCAGCTTGCTCAGGCTCATTGTCACTTTGCAGAACAGCTCCTCTCTCCACGATACTGCAAAGGCTGTCGATCCTGTTCTGTTCCAAGCACTGCCGCCTGTCTTGAAAGCAGATTTGGGGACTTGGAAGTTCACACTTAGAAGGGTGTGTCTGTGTAAATTTTTCATATTCCCCCAGCTGGCCCCAGTGCTATTGCAGAACAGGCACTTTGGAGTGCAAGGACAGGGATTTCCATTTACCTCTCCTCTGCTGATTCTTTTGGCAAGGTTCAGTGCAGCAGCAAAACGATAAAAATTCTGCTTCAAAGATAACGAACCAGTACATGAAGCAAAATGTGAAGTGAGGCCGTTTCCCTGTTTATTACTCAGGATATGAAATAACCAAGAGCAATAGCAAGTTCCCTTAATTTGTATGGCAGGAATGCTGCAAAATTTGGACCGAAATTTCCTGTCTGTGTGAGGAAATGTAAGTATGTTGAAATTTGATCTGAGACCAATGCACTGAGCTTGATCCAGAGCACTCTGAAACCAGTAGAAATGGAAACAATCCTATGGCACTGGCTGAACTTTGGACCAAGTTTTTATGATCCATATTCTCTCTCCTCTGCTATTCCTCCCCCTGCAAAGTCAAAATGACCCCTGTTCCAGGACACGCTTCAAACCCCATTAAAACTGCAGATTTAATTTGAGTGAACAATTCTGAGAGCATAAAAGCATCCACCATTGCCTGAGCCACCCTTCTAATGCAGGTACCACACTTAGTACCTAGCAAAGCACTTCGTGCAGCCACAATAGCAGATGATAATCCCAGGCCCCTGCACATCATCGAGATAAAACCGGTGAATAATGCATGAGCATTTTGGGTATTCATTTGTATGCTTGATGGATATCTCAATTTAGCTGTCAGATATGATAATTTAAGCTACACTTCTAGCCAAAAGACTGTGTACATTTTTTTTTCATTATTAAACCAGAGATATAAACACATATAGGAGTAAATACTGTAGTAGAGAAAATCTAGAGAGAAGTAGCATAGAGAAAAATAAACTTTCCATATAGCTTGCATGACAAGTGTTTGCAGCCAATACTCAATCTGAAGTTTCAAATAAGTCATCTGAAGTGACTTCATACACTTGGTATTTATTGTACTTTAAAAGTACAATTCATATTGTAGTAATGTGTTTAATTTGATGCAAATGTTTAAGAATCTCTTACTGAATGGAAAGTAAATAAAATACAATATCAAAAAGTGAAAAAAAAGGCTTTTCTTCTATCAGTTTTTTTAGATACATTTCAAAATGCTTTTTTTGTTTGTTTTTTTCCTTCATATGCTTAATTGGCTTAATTTATGCAATTTACAACTTTAAAATCAAATTTACCTTATATATTCACATGACTAAAAAGAAATAATGAAACAAAATGAGAATCACAGGTAACTCATTCTGTTTTAATCTTTTTACTCCTGCACTGTCGCATATCCCTTCCTCAGCAAGGGTTTTCACGGTTGCATTTCTGCCTACGCCCATGCAATCACACTCACAGAGATTTGTAGGCAAGCAGACACAAGAATTCTAATCTCCCAGATTAGAAATACAGTTCTTAAAATTAAACCCTAAACCTACCACCATGCAGATTTCTGCAGTCTTTAGGTACAGTTATAGCAATCCAAAGCCTGTTCTTCCTAATTCATGCTGACACCATTTTTGTCTTTGATTTTAGCAAAGATTAATTCTAGGTTGGTCCAATCAGAATTATTATTTTTTAAATACATATGATTTTCTCACTAATATTTTATATTTACTCCCCATATGCATGTTTTACCCATGGAATTTTGGGGGTTTTTACTTGAGCTTTTTGCAGGTAAATGTTACAAATGCACAGAATACTTTGCATTTCAGGAAAAGGAGAGAAAATAAACACCCTCCCTGTTTTGTTCTTGCAAGCCACCTTAATAGATTTACTGAGAAGGACAAGGCAGTCCATCTTGAAGGCTATAATGCTATTTCACTTTGACATCTGTTCTAAGGTAATGGTATCTATCATTAACAATGTCATTAGTGACCACTCTCAGTCCATTGTTCACAGTGTCTCAGCTGGCTATAAAGATCTCATTTTAGACACTTAGCTCTGTGCATATGCCCTTTCATGACATGGTTCTCTGGGAAAAAAATGCTTTATGACTAGTTATACTATAATAATTCATTTCCATTTAAAAATACACCATGTGGGATTTCAAATGAGGGAGAAGGGTAAAAAATTACAAGTTTTCTGACCATTCGTCGATATAATACTCAGCATTTTCTAATTAAGCTGTAGAGGCCAAGCATTAGAGGTACAAAACAGGAAATCAAAGGGAATAGCTGAAAAAATGTAAGCTTTTTTAAGTGAAGCTCTGTGTTTATCCTTCTGTGTTAACTGTTTTTAAGCATGCATAAGGTTTATTCATTAAAAATGGAAATCTTGGGTCATGCACACGCCACCCCCCAAATATGCATCATCAGACCTTTACCATCACCCAGATTTTGCAGCTGTTACCCTATTATAAGTCTTGCATTAATTAATAACCAACTTCTGCTGCATTATCTATGTGAATATATTCAAATAAGCCTTTATCATCATTAGCAAAGCTTCCTGTCCTCAGAGAGATTAAAGTAGAATCATCAAAGACAACGCTTCTCAATATTTCTCCTCCACCTAGAAACTGTGAGACTAACCAAACTAATATTCTGGAATTAAACCTATGTACCTTGATTCTTAGTGCTGGGGGTTCCATCTGGTCCCATCCTTTCTCTCCCTGACACTGCAGAGACAAATGCTGCCCCTCTCTGCGAGCCCCTGAAGGCAAAGGTCTCTTGCCATGCAGGAGGTCTCAAATCATTCTATCAGAGCCCAAATTCCAGATGCCAGAGGAACTTCCACCTGTGTCCTGGATGCAGACACTCCTGCCAGCATAGCGCCTCACCTTCCCATTCATTTCATTACAATAATGATGGGAAATGGTTTCAAAACAGTTTGCAAGAAGTTATTTTTTTGTTATTGCTCTCTCCTGATGAAAGGTGGAGAGCCGAAGGTGGTCAGCCAAATTTGAAAGAGAAGATGAATGACATAGATGATGTGAAATCACCACAAACAAATGAGGCATCAGCTGGAACACCTTACACTAAGAGCTGCTGATGATATAGAGCCAAAATGAACATTTTGTATATTTATATTTTGACAGAGAAAATTTAGAAGGGTAGCAAAGGCTAATGAAAAAAATAAGCTGACTTGGCATGCAAGTCAGCTTCTTTTCCACAGATTACTGGAAATTTTAGAGCATACTTAGTCAAAACAGGAATAGGACCATATATCTTAAAACTAATAAAAAATGACAGCAAGTGTGATGATATTTGTACTCCAACATAGAATAATGTCCTTGATATTCTGTGCTCAAGGGATTTCCATAAAACATAAAAGCCATGAGGATGAACTCCAGGCTATATCAGTATGAGTTTTGCTTGTAGGTTCAATGGGAGCTGAATTTAGCCTGACAAAATGAATTTAAAATGATGGAACTAGAAAATTACTGACACAAATCCATACACTTATCCTGGTAGTTACTTGGCCTGTAAGACATTGGTAGCCCAGTGAAGCTGTAATTTTGCTCTGCCTCTATGCCTATAAGTATGTCCATTCTGCTATGGGCCTAAACTGGGGCTTATTAAAGCTTAATGGGACCTCTGCACTGGCTTCATTGCACTTTGGACAAGGCACATTAAATAGGAAAGCTGAGTCAGCAACAGAATTTGAACAAAGACCAAAACACTGGTTGCTGCTTGGAGATAAAAAATTCTGCTATGTACTGCCTGCGTGCAGTCAAAACAGTTGGGTTGATTTTCTCAACATCTCTCATCTTCAATTTCTGATACTTTATTGTTGAAAGCAGCTTGTGTGTGCATACACAAAGAAGCATTTTTTTGTTTTCTGGCATTAATGTTGCTGCCAATATTTTAAACAAATAATTGTTGCAAAAGGGAGCATTTCAGAAATTATTAATGAAAAATAATATCAATCATCCAGTATTCTTTTTTGGCAATTTTGTTACTCTTCCTTTCAAAATTTTTTTCATTCTGAACCATCGGTTTGTTAATATCAGTTGTTCCTACAGCAGCAGAGCACAATCCTGCAGATGGGATGTAAAGGACGTGAAGAGAGGAAATTCATTATCTGCTGTGGTTTGCAGGTGCATAGCTTAGAACGAGCTCTGAGTTAATTTTGATGGATAAATGGGCCAGACAGCATTGACCAGATGGCTATTCAGAGATTTTGGGTGGATCTTGCTGTATCTTTTCTTTACAGTAAGCACAGCAAGAACCCAACAGGGCTTTAAATTCTGCATCTGTGTTTTATCAGAGCACAAATTACAACATAGAAATAGAAAAAAATGGGGTGAGGTAAGTAAGGATGAAAGCCCGTGTTGAAAAAATTCTTTGCCCTGATGTGGCATGTCCTTGATACTCTGGTTTTCATCCAGCATCTTAGATTGACTTCCTGGATTGCAACAAGTTCTGCAAAATCCCTTCTGGGTCTTTGAGAGGGGTTTTATTTTGTCTGTCATCTCTAAGGCCAGCTAAATGCCTGTGCCTTGTTTTTCTCCTTGCCACTTTTCACTGTCCTTTAGCTGCTTTTTTCTTTCCTGCTTATTCCTGCAAACTTCCCAGACACATGAACCTGCACCTGGCAAACAAGAAGTGTACTCAACATCAGACAGTCCCAACTGTTAACGTGACTCTTTCAATATGAAACTCCCTGCAAAGGCTCAGCTCTTAGGCTTTTGAAAATGGAATATATCATGTGCTTTATTCAGGTTTGGAGAGGGAAAGTTGAAATATTCTACTCAGTTGGGCTGGAGCAGTTGTTCTTCATCAGCTTGAACTCACACTAAAATGAAAAGAATAGCAAATTTGGAGAGACAGAAAGTATAGCTCATGTTTCCAGATCCTCCTTGCAATCTCACTGCTGGGGACAGACAGGCAAGGGAGAAGAATCTGCTCTGGGGTTTCAAGATAAGCACAATCCCAGCGGCTCCTGTGGGCACACACAGCTGGTCCTGGCCTCCTCCAGGCAGGATGTGCTCCTGGAGCAGCCACAAGAGCAGGCTCTACGGCCAGCCTGCATCAGGGCTATTAATAGAGCAAAATTTATCCCTTTCCACTCACCAAACCTGTAAACCCCTTATTTTTAAGAATTTCAGAAGAGAGGAGCAGGTGGAATATCCTGACCTCTTGCCCACCAGTTAAGCCTGATTTCTGACAGCTGATGGTTCATTAATTAGAAATTTAGGGCCTGCACACCTTCAGCAACACAAAGTGAGGCAGTTGTGCTAAAAAGTGCATGTGGCCGAGGAGCTCTGCACCCTCACAAAGACACATCAACACAAACATGTTAGCATGTTTGCTCTAGTTTTGATCCATTTGGGAGCAAGAAATTATCATAAAAGTAGAGGAAAGTTGTGTTTCAGCTGAATAGTTTCAAAGTTTGGATAGACTAGATAATATTGTTGACATGTTCAGTTGCTTATTCCAACTTTTTGTTGGTTATCCAAGTTTTCCCTCTGAACCAGGGCTGATTGCATACTTCAAAATGGTGTTTGCAAACATTCTTCAGCATTCTGAGCAGCTGCTCCATTCATTCATGTTTTTGCGGCTTTTTATTTACAATTCATGAACATCTGGACTATTAAGATTCTGTTTGCATAAATAGCTGAAGAATTGCTGCTCCCTATATTAATACCTGTATAGCTCTCACGAAGAGTCAAGCATTCACAGAAAAACAAAATTTATAAGCATTTAGGGTAGTAATAGGATTTTTTTTGCTGGATATTTTACTTGTCCAACTGGAAAGCAAAAATAAAAGCACATGGTTTAAGTGGCAAATAGGAAATAATGAACAGTTCACGGATATCACATAGATTAAAGTTCATTAGCATGAGGTTTTCATCAAGTACTAACTAAGAACAAATTAACCATTATAAGAAGCAGCAAAAAAAGGGTTAAATCTTGTAACTGTTCACTCATGGGAAGCATATTTCATATTTCTGTAATGACAAACTTTTGAGGTCTGCCTACTGCTAGCTAACTGTGAACTTTGGTGTCTTTGAAGTATTGATAATTTCCCCCTGGGATTTATGTGTGTCTGTTCCAGGGTTTATATCCTGATGGGTGCCAGATGACAGACTCCTCCGCGTTTCGGTAGGTACTTTGAGAATGAGATGTCTTTTACTACTGCCTTTTCTTTTTCTCCCCGACTCATCATTTTCCACCCTGCCTCTAGGCAGCTGTCATATGTTCCTCCCAGCTTTGTAAGCAATAAGGGGGAACGTGGGCGAGTTTACAAGTTTTGCACACTCATAACTTTCAGGTTTTTCTACCTAATGTCTCCTGTTTTCCTGGGGTCTTCAAATTATCTTTTCTGTACTTTTTCTTCAACTTTCCCCTACTGTAGCATGAAAGTACACAAAACCAAGAGTTTCTATATTGCTTTTTGATATTGGGGACATTTAAACTGTTCTTAACATATGGCAGACCCTCCTGGTGTAATTAGCTGTGTTTTACCTATGGTTCATGAAAAAAGGTGAATAATAAAACTGCTTAAGAGGAACATGCCCATAAATCTAAAGATTTAACCTCAGCTTTCTCCAACTCAAGCAAATATCTGTATCACTGACCTATAGTCAACACCATTTTTATGATAATATTAACATTTTTAATATTAATATTTTAAAAAATTTCCAAAAGTCTTATCCAGAATACACAGCTGAGGGAGAAAGAGACAGAGAAAGGAGTCCCAGTCATCTTCCTTCTATCAAAACAACTTAATGCCTAGAATTGCAATTAAACTCTCCCCAGAGAGGTGATGGCCAGACTGAGGTTGGAGTCCCTCAGGTGAATTTGTCAGACTCAGCACACTCATCCCAGCAGGCAGAAAAACCCCAGCAGAGCACGATTCAGTCACTGGAGAGGCCAGGAGATTTATCTTTTGGGTCCTATGGCTGAATGCCTGGCCACGTACAAGCCACCAGTGTTTACACTCATCGCACGGAAATCCCTGGAAAATGAGGGCTGTGGGGCCTCTGTTAAGTTTTTCTGAGTGAAATATTTAATAAAGTTACGGTGGGAGTCGTTTCCAGCACAGAGCTGTGCAGAGAGGTTTTTTGTGCTGCCCAGAGCCATGGTAACCAGGTGCTTTCATGTACAGTGAAAACTTGCATATGAAATGAAACATTCAAGCTCTCCTTGCATTGCTGTGTGCAGTTTTTTTGGCATCAGACATTCCCATTACTCTTGGGAGGGTAATATTTTCAGAAGAGACCCTCAAGCATAGTTCTGATTGAGAATTGGAGTTAGAATAAAATGAAATTTGGAATCACTAAATTTATACCTCTATCTAAATGTGCTGTTGATTCAACTTCTGTTCGTTCAGCAATATGCAGCTTAATTTGAAATAATTATTTTCTAACACTTTAAAAAACATAATTGAGATAGAAGCAGGAAACATCCAATTCTTGCAGATAATAACAGTAATAGCTAAAATACTAAAGAAATGCTTTGTATATGAATATTTTTATATCTTAATCTCCATTTGGCAATCTGTAAGTTTTTGTATTTAGCAAACATTTAGATTCTCAAGATATTTTGAAACATTTCCTCTGATGACAAATTTTAACACATTTTCTGCTGGGTTATACTTATAGTATATCTGGTTATTGGATTTTAGAACCTATAGAGCCATAAAACATATAGTTACAGCCTCAGTACACAAATTGCAGTCACAAGTTCAGAGAAGCTTAGGTTCAAATTGTCTACACTTATTACTTGATTTTGGAAGAAAATGTAACTTAAAAGGAGGTAGTTTTTATATAGAAATTAAAAAAAAAAAAAAGACTGGTGGTAGATAAGTGGTGCTTCACCTGGACAATATTAACCAAAGACAACCTAATGTCATGGTAGCTGTATATATCTTTATGATTTATCACATCACCTGCAATATTTGATGGATGTACTCCAATTAATTACCTGTGATGAAGACTACAAAAAATACACATTTTTGAATGCCACTGGTAAAACTCTCACTTAAGATGACATTCTTCTATGGCTTTCTCATATTTTACTTGCAGCTCCTTGAACTTAAATACAGCAATTTCAAAATCATACTGAATTTTCCAAATGCTTCCAAAAGTTTGGTCTTATTACACAATTAATATTAATTTGTTACTATGGAGTGTGAAATAGGCCAGAGATGGAAACAACCAGTGCTTTTATCTTCTGTTAATAAGCATTAGTTTTTTTCTAATTAATTTTTAATGCTATTTTTAACTATCATACTTTGGGAGAACAATGTTGACAGCTATTCTGCTGTCTACTCAAAGCCAGGGAAATTATAAATCAAACCTGCAGCTAAAACATGCACCGTTAATATTTGTGAAGACAATAAATTTAGGAAGGAATTTCTCTGTGGAGGAATCAGAATACCTCTGAAACACTAACACAGGCAAGATCCACAGACTTCATAGCTCAGTATAATTAGTAAATTATTAGTGGGTGCACTGAGCTCGCTCGCTGTAGTGCTGCCTCCAGTTCAAAGGGCACCTCTGCCCCATTTGCAATAAGAAAATTATTTTCTGATAGAAATTCTCATTGTTTCTGTACAAAAGGTTTTTGTTTAGTCTCTAATTATATGTGTTGTTTCATCTAACACAAAGAGCTAAGCACTGACAATAAAACATTAACCAGCCTTATGTTAAACCTGCTTTCAATATTACTGCAGATTTTCCTCTTAAGGCCACTTACTTCCTTGAGAATTAGTTTCTGACAATTCATTGCTGTTTGCTTTCACACAAAGAAAGCACAAATGTATAGATAGCCAAGATGGTAAGAAATGTTAAGTTTATCTAATCCATTTCTTGAATGTAATTTTCAAGATGATGCTTTTATTAGAAATATACAAGTAAGAGGTAAAAATGCCCATTTTACATTAAGGCTTTTGCAGTATTTTTCAATGAGCTAATCACCCATGGCCAAAATATTTTTCCCAGTATAAATGTAAATTATTCTTTTCTTGATCTCATTCTATCATGCCCCACTTTTCAAACCGGTATATCCTTAAAAAATATTTTTTTTTCTTTCTGATATTTAAATGTCACTTTTCAAATATTACAAAAAATTAGCTTCAGTGAAAACAAAACATACTGAAAGTATACTAATTCTACACATATTTTTAAGAGAAAAACTGTCAGGATCTGCATTATTCTCTTTCCAGGTAATGCTGCCTTGCAAAATCAGAAGTGGTTTTGTTTCTTACTGCTACCTACAGGCTTATTAGGGCTGACAACTCACATATGGGTGACCTGATGATTCACTTCACTTCTTCTCTTAGGTGCTGCAAAGGCAAGGAGGCAGTGCTGAATAGAGCACATGTGAATAATGATGCTGGGAAAATGTGGTATTTTACTTGAATGTCAAGTGGTGTATCTTTAAGCATGTTCATTTTTTTTTAACAAATTAAGAATGCATCCTTTAGAGGCATGATGAATGTACATCATAAATTGGACAAAGGAAGAAGAATGGAAAGTTTGCAATTAACTACTCAAATGTGAAATTAAAAAATTATCTTTTCACCAGGACTTTGTTATATAAATTTCAGCATGAACGCAGCATTCCTTTCTACCCTGCAACAAATGCTTTTCCTTAATAAAACTTGACTTTGGCAAGGATCAGTTGACTAATTTGTTCTCCAGCATCCCTGGCTTGAAATCAGAAGAAGACTAATGATGCAGTCAGTAGATACTTCTCAGTTTGTACAGGTTTACCCAAGGCATTGGACATCTGTTTATGAGAGATCACGCTGAGAAAATGCCTACATAGTGTCATCTTTCATCTTAACAAGTGGTGGAAATAACAATTAACATCCTTGATTTATGGATTTTTTTTCTCAGATTTTTGTGTAGTCTGTCAGCTATTATTTTATTATCCAGAAAGGAAACTGTTCACTGTTAATTACTTTTGCTCTTGTGCTTTGAATTTGTACCTTATTCTGACTTGTATGATAGTGTTGTAGTACAGCTAACAAGAAGAACTGTGCAATGAAAAACTAAAATGTTTTCATATACAGCTGCTAAAGAAGGACTTGGACAAAAATCTGCAAAATTTTATGGTCTAAATTGTTTTCTGAATTTGGCTTACAGTTTCCTTAGGTCAAAGATTTTGTGGCTTTTGGTTTGTATATTTGACATTTCTTTGACAAATGAAGTTGGCAGAGAACTGAGAAAACAAAACTCTGGAAAACCATATGGCTGTGGTGAACTTCATCTTTGTTGATTTTTGTTGATGCAAAAGTAGCTCAATAGGAAATGAGAACTTGCATTTTGCTTTCCTTTCAGTCCCTAAGAATTTCTAAACCACTCATCGACTGTCTGTAAAATACAACAATGACCATGTCAGTGCTCATCATTATTCTGATAATGATGAAGAGTTTTGTGTGTATTTATGAGGTATTTTGGGAAGGCACACGTGTTTCAGCCCATCAATAGCTATTGTATGCTTTTTTTTCTTCTTGCAAAAAAAAAAAACAAAAAAAAGAAAGAAAGAATGTTCCTACATGCAGTCTGAATGTCTAAATCTTTGCCTCCTGCTCTCATTAGTACAGATATTTTTTATCTCCCACAAGATAGCATAGTTTGGGCCCTTTTGGCAGGTATGCAGGATACTCTGCACAGAGTTCCATTGTTTCACTCTTCCGAAATGCATGATTTCAAAATGTTTAACTCACAGTCCTTCAGAGCCTCTCCTTGGTTTTCTGTTTCCAGATATTAAAACAGATATTAATTGCAGCCTGATAGATTAATAAATAATTGAATTTTATTACACAATAAGATTATTTCACTGAAAGTAACAGGATCTAGCAGTATATTTGAAAACATTTTACTGACAATCACGAGGAGGAAGAACTAAATGATGGACTTTATATTTGCAAAGATAAATGTTCATTTACGGATGAAAAGAAATTTAGACCACATGAGTACAGGAAAAACAGACCAAGTGAAGGCCTTAATTCTGTGAGTGAACATGAGAACATAAAAACAGCCTGCAGCCTGTAACTGCTTTAGTCCCTGCTTTTGTATCTTTACGTGAATATTTCAGCAACTATGTCAACATCTGAGTTTTCCTTCCCTCCTGAAAAAACGTTAAGCAAACTGTTCTGAATATGTTAAAACCAAGGATGACGGATTGCAAGTTGTACAAAACATGGCACAGCTCAACTGTCTCATTTTTCATGAGTTTATTTTTTATCCTCATTGCACAGTTTACCTCTTTTCCCTACAGAAGTGCACTGCACCACTCTCCTTGGGTCTTAAGAGACACACCATTAAATAAGTTTTAGTAAAAAAAAAAATTACATTTCAAACCAATAGCTTTCACCATGAATAACACTGTCTGTGCTTGTTTCTCAACAAAAACATTTTTGGTTTTTTTTGTCTAAGAGACTAGATTTCTAAATACAGGCTTGAATGTCAAAATTACTGCATATGACTCACTTAATGTACACAGATTTTACCAATGATCTTATATTCATACATATATTTGCAGAAGCAACAGACGACATATGCCAAAATAAATAAAATAGAGGAAACATTAAATGCATGGATGAAAAATAATGTATTGCTATTTCAGCACAATAGGATAAAATAATGAGGAAAAACTGAATTTTTTTTGTTTTGTAGCTGCATTCCTAGACAGTTATGCCATGCACTGACAGGTATGGTGAGAGGATTGTTTGTCAGCTGTAGAGAAAAGGAGACCTTATCTCTGAGAAACCAGATGGTACAAAAATCTCACCAGTATCACAAGAAACTTGCAGATTTAAATTGCAGATAATCTAAACCAGTGAACTATTTCCAAAATATTAGTAAAGTGTGCCTTTCAAGGATAAACATTGCACACAAGTTAGAGAAAGGACCTTGTGTCCAGCAACCATGACTTTGAAGGTCACCCAAGGCTACTCAGACAAAGTACCTGTAGCTCAGAATCGTGAAATTCCTGAAGAGATTGAATTATCCCATTTTTTAATTTCTTGTTAAATTCTGGGGGCTTATTTTCAGCAAGTCTTTTAATTTCTTAGGAAACAGAACAACCTCTTCAAATAATTTCTTTAATTCTCTTTTATTTCACTATATTTCAATTTTTTTAGAAAACAAATCAAGCTCTGATTGCAAATCATGTTATCAGCTAACATAAATTCTTAAATTCTTGTGACTATATAGATTGTGTTAGCCACACAAAAACCACTGCACCAGAAAACAGCAATAATCTCCACGCACACAGGTGAAACAGAAGTCAATGTGACAGAACCCACAAGGAATCGCTCAAACTCCTGTTATTACTAAGGTTTTTAAAGACCAGTTTCCAGTGGCTAAAAATCTCCCTGTGCCTGTTTTTAAAGAGGAGACTGCTCCTCAAAGGCTGCAGATCTCTCTGTGCCTGAGGTGCTCATGTGAGGAGCCAAACACTCAAAGCCTCAGTCCCACATGTAATTGGCAGCAGATATTTTTCCTCCTGTACTGCATGCAGACCTGAGTGTATCTGACTCTGCAGCAGAACCACCACAAATCTCTGGGCTTGCAGGCCTGAAAGGCTCTTATGGTGCCAACAAGAACACGGACAGAGATTGTGTAAATAAATTTCCTGGTTAATCCATGTTATCTATCTCTTTCAAATATAAAGATTTTTCTCTTCTCACTGAACCCCACATTTTTCTTTTTCCTTTATTGTCCTTTTAGTTTCACTAACCTTTTCCCCACAGTATAGCTCATATTCAGACATAGGAATTTTATAGCCAAGTCTGAGTTTTAATTTAAAAATGTTGCTATTTACAGAAGCTGTTGAAATGATTTTTTTCATTGCCCTTTTCAATTTATGAACCCCTCAAATCCCCCAAATTTTGGCTGTAGAGAAATGTCACAACCTAAGGAGTTCATCTTTCTTTTCTTCCCTCATATCTCCTCAGATATGAGGATTGCATTTTCAAACATGACCACCATGTGTGTAATAAGTTTTCACTTCCTTTCCTACAACCTCTGAGATTATTTTTTATAGTCTGTTTCACATTTCTTCTCTTTGGCCAGTCTCTGGTAATCTCTAAAAGTATCTATTGGTGTTTAATCTTCGATCTTGCTTACTTCCACTCTTATTTTTGTGCTGGGTCTCAGTCAGAATGCTGTTGCTACAAGTTAATCTCCCATTACAGCCCTCTTCAGACTGGCATTCCGTGAATCACGGAAGGCCCCTGGCCCTTAAGCTGGGACATGATTGCAATGGAGTTAAACTTGCTGGAGCTCAGTAAATAGCAAACACAGCAGCAGAGATGCTGCCTCTGTGCCTGACAGGCCACATGCAAGATCTAACAGGGAGAAGTCACACAAATAACTGTATTTACCTTGGCACTCCTGGGGAAGGGCATTTGGGGTGGATCAATGACAGGATCAAGGTTTAGATCTTGCTTGCTACAGCGCTGGCTTTGACTTCCCTAGACCCCAGTGACCCGTGCAGGAGAGAGGCAATTGATGACAGCCTGTGAGCAAGAGCAGGTTATAATGCTCCTCTGGTCCAGCCACACAGGCAGCCTCATTTTCTCCTGTGTCTGGAAACCAGCTCACCTCAAACACCTGGGTTCACAGATTAGTGTTGCATGTGGGCTTTTTGGACAATGCTGTTTGACACTCCTAGCATGTCAATATCAAGGATAAAGGGTATTATTGTTGCTATTATTATTATTACAGTATTGACTGTACAGTTTTGGCAGTGCAGGAAGATTATGGCCTTTCTTTAGTTTATTTCTAAGCAATTTTCCAATAATGCTGTAACTCTAAGCCAGTTATAAGTTTAGGATATAAAAAATAAATTAGCTTCTTTCCTGATATTATACTGAGATCCAGTAATACTTATACATTAGCCAGATGTATAATGATTTAGTTGGGAATTTTTTATCTCATTTTTTAGGGATGCCAATATACATAGTCCTTACTACTTTAAAAAAAATCTGTTCCTTTCTTTTTCATTTTTCTTTTATCTAAGTCAGGCGCTGTTTCCCTCTTAAAGTTTCTCGTCTCAATTATTTTTATTATTTTGATCACTTTTATAATGTTGTCACATTTCTAGAACCAACTGAAGGATATGTTGCAAAGAACTAGTTTGGAAAAAAGAGTTGGTCTTTCTATGTTTGCTCGTTTGTGGATAATCTGTCCAAAATTCTTGGAATACATTCATTACTTTGTTTAGAAAATAGATCAGCTCAATGTATTTTTGCTTACAAGCTGCCTATATTTCTTGAGACGTTACCAAAAGAAGAAATCATTGTCAAGAGAAGATTTTATCGAACATTTGAGGAAAGCTAGGGATGGACCCTGCTGAGTTTGGACATTGAGAGACAGCAGTTTCAGCTCTCTAAGGTGTCCATAAAAACCTGCAAAGAAAATGCAGGCTCCGTGCTGTGTCAGCATGGGCAGCACATAACCAGCTAGGAGTGGCTTCTTTAAACTGGGAAGAACATTTTGGACAGTCCTATGTAAATGTGCACGTGGGCAACAAAAACAGCTTCAAGAACAGCAGATCCCCAATAGCTAATAGTTAAATAACTGAATATGCACCAGCAGACAAAAGAATTCAATTTACGAATCTATTATAGTCCCAAAATTGTGCCTTTTTACCTAATATCAACATATATATATTTATACTAAAATATTTTTTATATTAACAATTTACTCAAGCTCCTGTCTATTGTCTCAGTTTCTCACTGGAATTAGAAATCTTTCCTGTTGATCCTTTGGTAATAGAGTGTTTATATCCCCTAAATAGCAACTTGGAATTTTTTACTCATATAGAAAAAAGCAAGAGAGGTTTAGAAAATATATTAAATAATACACCATCTAATAAACTAATACAACAAGATCATATGAACATGTGTCTTGCAAAATTGAAATGTAGGAAAGTTCAAAAGTAAATCTAATCCTGTCTTGCAATGGAGTGTGCAATGGAGCTCTCTTTACATGCATTTGTAAGATATTTTTCACCTCACAGGATCATGATCTGTTGAGAGTATGTGGGGGGAAAGAGCCTCTACAGAAAGAAAGGCTTTACATTGAGTAACAGTGTTTTAGAGAACTAAACTTCATAACCTCCAATTGCATGTGTAATCCTTTCTAAAGATTTCCAGATGCTCTCTGGGAATAATTAGGCTGAATGTGGCATTTAGATAAGCAGACTTGGTTTAATTTATCTGTACGCATGATCGCTCCTTGCCATACCCTCTTTGACAATCTGGGCTGTCCTTTTGCACTTCAAATACACGTGTTACTAAAGGGGACTGAGCAAAACATCCTTCACTGATGCCCCCACCCAATTTTCCCAAAAGCTGACAGAAATACCAGGTTTAATTCTGGTATCATCTGAACCTTGGCATGAAATCCAGCAGAGGTTTCTCCCAGGGCACTGACCTCAGCACTTTGCACTGATGTGCCCATGCAGCAGAGAAAGGCTGAGCGGGACCGATCCCTTGAAACACAACCAGGGGTTAAAGCCCTTTCTCTCTCCCTGCTCCCCAAAAAGCCCTCAGAGAAAGATGAATGGCAATTGGAACCAGCTGACTGTGCTGACAAAAACTGCAAGGACTTGTGGGAAACCCCTGGCTTTGTTATTAATGGCAGTGTCAGGAAATCAATGAGGATTGCATGTTTCACCCGATAATATCCTGGTCTACATTCCTCTCTGGCAGTTTTACATGTTACTCAATACAAGTGCCCCCTACATGCCAGCAGAATCCAGCAAAACCCTTCAACACTACCAAAGAACATATTAACAGATGCATCATGCTCTGCCATAGTCTAGAGAGGTTGAAAAACCAGCATTCATCTTTATGTGACCCCTTGCCAGCTCCCACAGACACATATACTTGCCCCAGAAAGCAATCCAAGACTTTTTTGACTCTTTTTTTTTTTTTTTTTTTTTAAATGAATGAATTAGCCACCAATAAATTGGAGGAAGACCATCTGCCCTTCTCATTTTCTTCCCACATGCACTTGTTACTTTAGATTCAAAAAGGAAAGGAGCAATAACAAGATGTTTATCTACTGGCTTGATATAATTAATACAGGGAAATTCCCTGACAATGTAATTGCTATAATGAGAAATATCAGAACAGGATTACATGCTGACATTGGCTCTGGAATTCACCGGTTTGTGATACCCTTGCTCACCAATAACCAGAAGGTTTGACAGAAATGGCTGGCCTATTAACTCACCCTTGGAGGGAAGTGTCTTACACTTCCCATCCCGCTTGTCAAGAGGCATTTGCAAGTCTTACAATGCGTTTAATGAATTCTCTAGTGCTTGCACATTCAATTTCCATCCTTTCTTTTTAATCTTTAGTGATTTTAGCAGCTATGTCCTGGGAACCATTTTGGTACAAAAACTCTAATAAGGAATAAAGCTGGGTGACATTTAATTAACAAAATTAATTAGTGATAAATAGTGAAAGAGCATTCTCTAGCCATTTATGAGACAACAGCTGAGAATGGAGGAATGCTGGGCATGACAGCTGGAAATTGCACTCAATTAAAAATTAAAGCACATTCTGAGAATATGAGGAGAAAAAATAATTTCCACACTCAAATTTTTCATGATCCAAAACCTCAGTGATCCTGATATCATAATGGAGATTATCAACTCTTTTTGAGGTGCTTCTCTGACAATTTTTCACTGCAGATATGATAGTCTATAAAGGGAATTTAAGGGTGCTAATTATAACCTTGCTTTTATTTTGTGGCCCTGTAGAAAGTATCTGAAATACTTCCCCTCCACCACAGATTTTTTGGAATGGAGCTTGATATTCTCATCATATAATTGAATATGAAGTTCAATGGAAGTAAAAGCCAAAAAGAATCAGTTATATCCTCCATTCCCACTAATTAGATATTGTATAGTTCTTGGCCACTTTAGTTTTATGAACCAACCAAAAAGATGTTCTTAAACGGTAAAAAGCAGCAAATATGGTTTATGGTAGAGATTTTTTTATTATCATTTTAACTCACTTCTGTTTATTGCTCTAAACTCTCTGTGACATAAAATCAGAGAATAAATCCTGCTATTTAATCTTAGCTTATTTTTTTCTTTATTTTTTTTAGCTCTGAGGTTTAGTACTTAACAATCAAAAGCCAATGTATTGTAAATTAAGATAAAACTGCAGTCAAACAATATATTGCCTGTAGGAAGTGGTGATAAATGATCCTAACATTTATACCGGGTTCTTCAAAGGCAAAGGGCTGCAAAGCTGTAGGTGGAGTTTCTGCTCATGCCAAATTGTTTGTTCATGTTTCTGGAAACCAGGCAAGGCAGGTTACCCAGCTGCCCTTGAGCATTCATACAGGCTTATCTCTTTCAAGACAGACTCTCATTTTCTCCAAAAGATTTTCTCTTTCACAGGAAGGAATGTCCTGCCTGGCTGCATCTTTATCCCTCTGAAATAGAGGTCTCTGAGCCCTTGTCCTTGGGAGGTAAAGCTGCACATAGCCTGGACTGTCAGTCTGTTCCTAAGGACTGAACATATTCTTGATTTCTCCTACTAATGATTTCATAACTTAAACCCCAATTTCAGTCAGTTTGCTTTGCCCATTTCTGTTCATGGAGAATATTCTCCTTAAAACACTTGGATCCCAAACTGCCATACAAGTTCTTGAGTATGCCTTTTCTTTTTCTCTATAATCAAGATGGATAATTATTTTAAAACTCATAACCTCATTATCATGATTTTTTTTAAGCTCCATTCTACAAAAGTCTTTTTTAAAAATACTGATTTTAGTTTAAGCCTGAAGGAATTATGAAGATATTCTCTAAAGAGAGGGCACATAGTAGAAGGTCTAAACAAAATTCCAGTGTACTAGTAGTTGTCAAAACTATTTACAAAGGGATTATTGAATTTATAAACCAAGGTAAAAGGAGAGATGGGGATTTTAGATATCCACATGAAATATGTGTGCAACATTCCCAAGTGTGAGCTCTCACATGTTGATGATGTGCTTTCCACAAGACAAATATAGAATCAGGGATGGAGTACACACAAGTTAATGGACAGAAACATTCTAAAAGGAAAATAGATATAGTTTATGATCCAGATGACAGGGAAAAATCATTGTCCAGACTAAAAGAAAGGTAATCTGAAGACTGAGCCCAATAGTTTAAACCACATCACATTTACTCCCTTAAAATTTGTTCCCTTTTTTTAAAATTCTTATTCAATGCAGAATTTAGAAATATGTTCAGGACTTATATTTATTTTATAACTAAAATGTTGTACTTGACCTTGCACAAATTTATAAACCTGCAAAACGATGTACTTTTACTGGTGTTGAATAATTTTACTGTTTGTGTGACAGGCTCTACATGTACATTTAGGTAGAGAGGTTCCTATGACTTTCTTTGTCTTCAGTGGGAAGTATTCCAAACTGAAAATACTGGTCCAGCTTAAATAATTTTCAAAGTCAATAAAATTATATTGTGCAAGTATATATGTTTTATGTCTATACTCTTTTACAGCTCTGAGTTGTTCCAATCCTCTAAGGGGACATAAATCTAAATCAAATAATTACTGAAATCAGTGGGGGTCTTTCCAGTGCCCTCAGGACTGGACACAAAATTCAGAACTCAGGAACAATTCCTTTGATTTGTCTGCAGATCAATAGGCTTTACTAATGCGAATAGTGCACCACTTGGAGTCCTTCACAGATACTCCCACTTTTCAAATGTCTTCTGTTCTGATACTGAGAAAAGCATTTTTCCAGCACAAAGAAAATAAGTAGCCGTTAGTTAAGCTATCAACTGAACGCTGAATCTCAGTTTTGTCAGACATTCTCTTGAGAGCATTTCTTCAAAAAACAGAAGGGAACTTTTCTTAGTAAATGCCCATTTATTATTAAGTGCACAATGGAAGATTTAATTTGAGAAATGTCAATTATGTATCTTCCATACCTCTCTTATCTGAAAAGAAATGTTTCCTAATTAGCTATATGAGCCACCATATATTCTCCAAAGTGCTATCAAAATAATTTGAGATTTACTGCATTTTCAAAGACATAACAGTATTGTTTCTAAGGAAAAAAACAAAAAAAAAAAAC